>CAUYRH010147184.1:0-21411 GCA_963574655.1 Perodicticus potto | reverse complement strand
TAACAAGCTGTGATATATGTATAGCATTAAAAAGATGAAGGCTTTACATCCTTTGTATTAACCTGGATGGAAGTGGAACACATTATTCTTAGTAAAGCATCACAAGAATGGAGAAGCATGAATCCTATGTACTCAATTTTGGGGGAAGGGGAGAAAAGAGAGGGAAAGGAGGAGGAGGGGTGGGGAAATGAGCAGAGAGGGAAGGAGTGAGGGGGTGGGGTCTTGGTGTGTGCCACACCTTTTGGGGACAAGATACGATTGTAAGAGGGTTTTAACCTAACAAATGCAATCAGTGTAACCCGGTTTCTTGTACCCTCAATGAATCCCCGACAATAAATTAAAAAAAAAAAAAAAAAGGCAAGAGACTCGCTTGAGCCCAGGATTGGAGGTTGCTGTGAGCTGTGATGCCTATCCAGGGTGACAGCTTAAGGCTCTGTCTCAAAAAAAAAAAAAAAAAAAAAAAAAAATTTGGAAAAGCAGGGGTGCCATCTTTTGGAATATTTGTATTTATTCATTCATTTATTTATTTATTTTGGAATATTTGTATTTAATTCTTTTATTTTCAAGTGTAATACTACTGCCAGTGATTTGCAGGATTCTTTTAACTTTTCTCAATATGGTTTTCCTGCCTGCATTTCATTCTTTTGTCTAATTTATTATAACTATGGCATTGAGATGGTATTAAGTATCAGTTTGCACCCCAGGATTCAAGGATATGCAATTTCCATTAAATAAAACTCAGCAGTAATTCACCTATCCTATGCTGCTTTTGTTTGCATCAGACTCTAACTTTGTAGTTTGCCTTGTACTTTTCTAGGGAATATCAGGGAAATGTCTTTACAAATCTACTTAACTGTTCAGTTTAGAGTTAAATATCTTCCCCTTAAGTGTCAGAGGTGAGGTTAAACAAATCACAGGCGATGTCAACTCTTCAGAAGTAGGAACGCCTCCTTGAGCATGGAAACTTCACTCTGTGACTGGCCATGAGTTTAGTTCAGCTGTGCAATATGTGCATGTGATGTTGGATCTTTATTTCTTTGGAACAGTGTTGGCAGAGAAGTTAGAATCTGGAGAACTGTTCAAGGCCCTAATGCTACAGGGTGGGCACTGTTGTTTCTTCTTTCTTCTTGCCCTCTGCTTATATATCACCCTGGCATCAGTGAAGGTGGAGGAATATCTGGCACTTATGAGTTCACAAAAGGAAAACCCAGGACTCAAAGGGCTGACAGCTGAGGGCCTAGATGGATGCTCTTTGCTTACCCAAATGCCTACTGTTTCACCACTAGGTCCACAGTAAAAGTAAAACATACCCTAGACAAAGAAAAAAATGAAATATATGAATCAAGTTAAAAGCTTTTACATAGCTTTTAATTTATTGCACACTTTCAGATACATTGGTGAAAAAGACTTAAGTATGTAGAATTTTTTTTTTTTTTTTTTTAAGAGACAGAGTCTCACTTCATCACCCTCGGTAGAGTGCTATGGCATCACAGCTCACAGCAACCTCCAACTTATGGGTTTAGGCGATTCTGTTGCCTCAGCCTCCTGAGCATCTGGGACTATAGGTGCTGGCCACAATGCCCAACTATTTTTGTTGAAGTTGTCACTGCTGTTTTAGCTGGCCGTGGCTGGCTCAAATCCGCCACCATCAGTATGGGCCAGCGCCCTACCCAGTGAGCCACAGGCGCCACCCTGAGGTCATTTGTTCTTAAGAACTGCTCTGGGTGTACATCACAATGGCCACTATTTTCCTCTCCTTGCTAGAAGCATGAAAGGACTTTTCTCCCATCTTTATTGGAGAACCTGGTAGGGCTCCTGAAGTAAAACTCACAAAGTGTGGGGCGTCCCCAAACAACTCTAGGCCCATCTGGAGTTGTTTTCATTTTTTATTTTTATTTACTTATGTATTTATTATTATTATTATTATTTTTGTAGAGACAGAGTCTCACTTTATTGCCCTAGGTAGAGTGCCGTGTTGTCACACAGCTCACAACAACCTCCAACTTCTGGGCTTAGGTGATTCTCTTGCCTTAGCTTCCCAAGTAGCTGGGACTACAGGTGCCTGCCACAACGCCCGGCTATTTTTTTGTTGTAGTTTGGTCAGGGCTGGGTTTGAACCTGCAACCCTCGGTATAAGGACCTGGCACCTTATCCACTGAGCCACAGGCACCACCCAATATTTTTGTTTTTTAGAGATGGGTCTCATTATATTGCCCAGGATGGACTACAATGATTCTTTACAGGCATGGACTCAAGGATCCTCCTGTTTCTCCCACTTCAAGTATCTGGGACTATGCTGGGGCCCACTATGCCTGGATCCCTTTGGCGTTTTTAACTCTTAAACTTGTCCATGCTGAGCCTCCAGCAGTTCATCAGTTATAGTTCAGGTTTTCCAACCCTGCTGGTTCCTACAGAGGTTTCTGATCATGGATTTCTGCTCTAGTAGTCTCTGATTTTCTTTATCCACCTGTCAGTCTCTCCAACATGGGAGCAGTAATTTGCCCTGTGACCTTGGTTTTCTGATGGACTTAAGGGTTGTTGTTTTTCAGTTTGTCTAACTTTATTCTTATGAGGATGGGAGTGGTGATTCACGCTGGATGGTAAAGCAAAAGCTTTACCATCCAGCTCCTTCCACGCTGGATGGTAAAGCAAAAGCCCTAAATAGTTTGTTGATTAACCCATTTAAGATTCTGAGACATACTTTCTTTAAATATTAATAGTTAATGCTATTGGATTATAATCTGAAGCCATTCTGGTAGATGATGTTCACACTTCAGTTCAGATCCCTTATGTGGTGTTTCTGTTGTGTTTTATACTGAATGTGAGGAGCACAGAATTGAATTAATCATACTTTAAAATTTGAATTAATCATATTTAAAAATCTGAAGCACACACATGATCATCACTACTGTAAGCAATGCCCCTCTCATTTTATTTCATTACTTTTTCCCTTTCATTCTTGTTTCCTGTTGTCATTCCCCCATTCTGCCACCAACAGTGTTACTTTTGTAGGTATGTATTTTTTTTTTTTTTTTTTTTTGTAGAGACAGAATCTCACTTTATCGCCCTCGATAGAGTGCCATGGCATCACACAGTTCACAGCAACCTCCAGCTCCTGGGCTTAGGCAATCTCTTGCCTCAGCTTCCCGAGTAGCTGGGACTACAGGTGCCCGCCACAACGCCCGGCTATTTTTCTGTTTTTGCAGTTCGGCCGAGGCTGGGTTTGAACCCGCCACCTTCGATACATGGGGCTGGTGCCCTACTTGATGAGCCACAGGCGCTGCCCAGTAGGTATGTATTTTTAATGTACATAAATTTTATTTACTATGGATCTTATTTGTTTCTTGTGGGTTTTTTGCTGTTGTTTTGTTTTGTATTTTGAGATAACATTATGCTCTGCCTCCTAGGCTGCAGTATAGAGGAATCATCATAGCTCACTACAGCTTTGAACTTCTAAACTCCTGAGATCAAGGGATCCTCCTTCTTTAGCCTCTGTACTAGCTGGAATAGGTGCCCACCACCAAGCCCAGCTAATTTTTGATTTTTTGTAGAGATGGGGTCTCACTACCTAGGCTGGTCCTCAAAGTCATGGCCTAAAGTGATCCTTCTGCCTCAGTGCTAGGATTACAGGTGTAGGCCACTATGCCAGCCTGTTTTCCACATTTTAGACTTAATGTTACCTTTTAGAGGTCTATCCATGTCGCTCTAGTTCATAGTTCTAATTTCTATACAGTATTCTACATCATATACTCTTGGTTTGACGTTCTCAAGTGATTCTCTTGCTTCAGCCTCCTAAGTAGCTGGGACTATAGGTGCCCACCACAACGCCCAGCTATTTTTAGAGACAGGGTTTCACTCTAGATCAGGCTGGTTTCGAACTCCTGAGCTCAGGCAATCTGCCTGCTTTGATTTCCCAGAGTGGTGGAATTACAGGCGTAAGCCCCCCTTGCCTGGTCTCATACATACATTCTAAATGGCACTTCCTTTTAGAAGTAAATAGGGATTTTTTTTGTAGGGCGTCTTCTAGTATAGTAGTGAGTGAATATAATATTGATTAAATTTTATTTTAAATATCTTTATGTCATTAAAAATATAAGTGTGTAGAAAAGTTATGTTACCTATGATTTTTTTTTCAGTATAGTTAAAAAGATGTTACAAAATAACTGTTAAAAATGGTGGTGGGAGGGCAGCACCTGTGGCTCAGTGAGTAGGGTGCTGGCCCCATATACCAAGGGTGGTGGGTTCAAAACTGGCCCGGTCCAAACTGCAACAAAAAAATAGCTGGGCTTTGTGGCGGGTGCCTGTAGTTCCAGCTACTTGGGAGGCTGAGGCAAGACAATCACCTAAACCCAAGAGCTGGAGGTTGCTGTAAGCTGTGACACCACGACACTCTACTGAGGGTGACAAAGTGAGACTCTGTCTCTAAAAAAAAAAAGAATGGTGGTGGGGCCAGGCATTGTGGCTCACACCTGTTATTCTAACACTCTGGGAGGCAGAGGCAGGAGGATCACTTGAGGTCAGGAGTTCAAGACCAGCTTGAGCAAGAGCAAGACCCTGTCTCTACAAAAAATAGAAAAATTATCCAGGTGTGGTGGTGTACACATGTAGTCCCATCTACTTGGGAGGCTAAGGGATTGCTCAAGCCTATGGGTTTCAGGCTGCTGTGAGCTATGATAATGCCACTATGCTCTAGCTGGAGCGATGGAGTGAGATTCTGTCTCAAAAAAATAATATCATGATTGTGGGGAGGATATTGGGTCTGATTAGGCTGAGAACCACTGATCTAGATATTAAACCCTTGTTGGTCTTTGACATTTCTAAAGACCTTTTCATTATCATCCACTGGTTGATCTCATCTGTATTAAACATTAAAAAACAGTCCAGCTTTATTGAGTTACAATTCACATACCATAGAGTTTATCCATTTGAAGTCTGTAATTCAATGATTTTTGGCATATTTCATTGTTAATTTTTTAATGTTATAGTAGAATAAATAAGTTTACAACTTAGCAACATTATTATATTCACAATGTTGTACAACCAGCATCACTGTCTATTTCTAAAAAAATTCACTATCCTAAATCAAGATTCTATGACCATTAAGCATTAACTCCCCATTCTCCACAGCTCTAACCCCAGCCACTGGTAACATCTAATCTACTTTCTGTCTCCATGAATTTTCCTATTCTAGGTACTTACGTAAGTTGAATCATACAATATTAGTCCTTTTGCGCCTGGCTTATTTCACTTAGCATAATGTTTTCAAGGTTTATCCATGTTGTAGCATGTGTCAGAACCTTACTCTGTTTCTTGCTGGATGATAGTCCATTGATGTATATATCACATTTTATTTTTCTATTTGTCTGTTGATGGATACCTGGGCTTTTGGCTGCAATACAATGAACACTGGCATACAAATATTGTTTGACTTCTTAGTAGGGAAATTGCTGGATCATATGGTATTTCTATTTAGATTTTTCAGGATTTTTTTTTTTTTTTTTGAGATAGAGTCTCACTTTGTTGCCCTTGGTAGAGTGCCATGGCATCATAGCACACAGCAACCTTAAACTCTTGGGCTCAAGCAAACTTCTTACCTCAACCTCTCAAGTAGCTGGGATTATAGGGGCCAGCCACAAGGCCCTGGGTATTTTTAGAGAGGGGGATCTTGATCTCGCTAATTAATTTGTAGTATTGTTCAAGTCTTTTGTTTGCTTATTGACTTCCTCTGATTGTTCAAGCAATGTTGAAAGTGGATCAACTATTAACGTAGAAATATTTCTGTCAGTTCTGTCAAATTTTCCCTTACGTAATTTGTGACTTCTTAATTAGCTGTGTCCATGAGGGACTTACTTTAGAGATAGGAAAACAAAGATGTTGAAAGTAAAAGGATAAAAAAGATATTTTATACAAATAGTAACCAAAAAATAGCTGACTATATTATTATAAGACAAAATAGATCTGAAACCACAAAAAAAGATTACAAGAAGCAAGGAAGGGGGAATTCCGGGAAGATGGCCAACTGGTAGCAGCCCTCGTCAGAGGCTCCTGAGCAGAGGAAGAAAAACTGTATGGAATCAGACTCTATGAGGCCAAAGATGGGGAGCTGAGCCAATAAAGAAGTTCGGCAAGCTGTAACTCCAAGGAAGAGCATTCAAGAAAACAAATTACAGGTACAAAGCCTACATTGACTAGAGGATGGGAGACCCCTCCCCCAAGCAGGAGGCCTGCGGCAGGCTATCTGTGAATGAGCAGGGAACAAAAGACCTCTCATTTTACCTCGCTGGAGAGAGCCGCTAAACTCCAGGTCTCTTTCTCCAGGGAGGTCCCACTTATGAACCTAGACACCACCCCACCAGGCATAAAATTGAACACATATTTTTCCCCACAAGTCCAAACTCCCAGTTTACCCTTTCCCCCTTACATGGCAGTCTGAAGTTCTGCCCCCTGCATAGCATAGACTGTTTGGTCTTGTCCTGAGAGACCTGGGCATAGTGTGGACTGCCAACCATCAGGATGGAATCTGTGACTAACAGGGAAGAAAGAGGGTATGGGAAGAAAGGGACACTCGGCAGGAGGAGGAATAGTCCCCTGGTTATGACTATGCTTGGCCAGTGGTAGTGTTGACCCTCGATTCGGGCTGTGTCTGGCGGGATAGGGTGTGGAACCCCTGGCTTGGATGGCACCCACAGCAGGAGAGTGGTTGCCCCATGTGGACTGAGTTTGGCAGACAGGGATGGTCCCTGCTGGGCCTGTGAGCAGAGGCTTAATAGGCATGGACTGTGACCTAAGAGCAAGGGCATAGTCTCCCGATTCCAGCAGAACCCTCAAGCAGTGGCTTACTGTGTGTGAACCAAGACCTGAGGGCTAGGGCATACTCCACTGCCTCCAGTGGGGCTGGTGAGCAGAGGCTTACCAGGTGAGGACTGAGACCTGTGGGTAGAGTGTGGTGCCCTGACTCTAACAGAATCTGCAAACAGAGGCTTGCCAGGCAGTGGACTGAGACTGGCCAGGGGGAGTGTGGTCCCCTGACTCCAACTGGTCTGGCAAGCAGAGGCTAGCTGTGTGTGGATTAAGACCAGTGGGTGGGGGTATTGCCCCTGGCTCCAGCTGGGCCTGTGAGCAGAGAAGCAGACAATAGTGTGGACTGAGTCTGGTGGGTGGGAGTGTGGATCCCTGGCACCAATTTTGCTTTGAATCCCGTTGCTTTGACTTGACCTTGAATCCCTCTCTGTTGGGCAGGGTTTGCATTGCCGGAGACTATTAGAACCCGTGTCTGGGGCTGTCCACTTAGCAACATTCTGAGGTTGACCTTTGAAGTTCTGTTGTGGAAAAGAACTAAAGGGTGGGGGCTGGGTGCTGCAGCTGTTTGTATCTCTTCACTGTCGAGATTTAAATCTAATAGTGTAGTTTCTTAGGATAGGGTAGAGGTTGGCTGATATGAAAACAGAGCTAGCCTGCACTATCTCACCAACTAGGTCCTCAGAGTCTCCGGCCAAAACTCTGAAAGGGGCCTTTGTAAGGTTGTAGAAGATAAACCACAATTACAAAGCCTAGATCTTTGGTAAGCGGCTATCTCTACTACCAGGCAACCCCAAATCAATCTCACCCTACCAGTTCTAATAACCAAACAGTGGAAAATAAACATGGTGTGGACCCAACAGAAGAACTCTGGCAACATGAATAACCAGAGTAGATCAATCCACCCCCAAGAAATGACAAAGGAGATACAGCTGAAGATGCCATGCATAGACAAATGGTAGCAATGTCAGAAACTAAATTCAGAATATAGATTGCAAATAAGATAAATACAATGGAAGAAAAGATAGAAATTGAATTCCAAAGGGTAGTTCTAAAGTTGTCTCAAGAAATTAATGAATTCAAAGTCCAAGTCACCAAAGATATGGACATAATGAGAAAAGAGGTAGCAGAGGTCAAGGAAATGAAAAAGTTAGTTGAGGAGCTCCAAAATATAGTAGAATCCTTCAGTAATAGAGTTGACCAGGCAGAAGAAAGGATCTCTGAAACTGAGGACAAAGTTTTTGAACGTTCCCAAACACTCAAAGAAGCACACAAATGGAGAGCAAAAACTAATCATTCCCTAAGAGAGTTGTGGGATCACTCCAAAAGATCAAACATTCGTCTTATAGGAATTCCCCAAGGAGAAGAGGATGGTCCTAAAGGTACAGATGCTCTAGTATAAGAGATTTTGGAGGATAATTTCCCAAACATTGCAAGAGATACAAAACTTCAGATAGCAGTTTCAAAACCCCAGCAAGACTTAATCCAAACAAAGCATATCCTAGACACACTGTGATTAACTTTGCCAAAGTTAAGATGAAAGAGAAAACTCTGCAAGCAGCCAGATGTAAGAAAAGCATCACCTACAAAGGGAGAAACATCAGAATAACTGCAGATCTCTCAGCCGAAACATTTCAAGCCAGAAGATGGTCATCAACCTTCAATCTCCTAAAACAAAACAACTTTTAGCCCAGGATCCTCTGTCCAGCTAAACTGAATTTCATTTGCGATGGAGAAATCAAATACTTTAATGACATAGACATGTTGAAGAAATTTGCCATAACTAAACCAGCTCTCCAGGATATTCTCATACCCATCCTCTACAATGACCAGCACAATGCTCTACCTCCTAAGTAAAGTCACCCAGAAATGTTTTGAAGAAAACCCACTTCTACAGTGGTGAAAGGATTAAAATAGTCCACTGGAAAATGCTGTGAAGGCTATGTTAACCAGTTTGATGAAAACATTTCAAATTCAATATAAAACTAGCACATTATGAACCATGATTGCATTAATGTATGCAGCTATGATTTAATAAAAAAAATTGTCCACTGGACATCCAAAAATCATGACACCCAAAACACAACCAGGCTTATCACTTCTCTCAATTAATGTGAATGGTTTAAATTGTTCTCTAAAGAGGCACAGGCTGGCTGACTGGATACATAAACTCAGACCGGATATCTGCTGTATACAAGAATCTCACCTTAGGCTTGGCGCCTGTGGCTCAGCCGGCTAAGGCGCCAGCCACATACACCTGAGCTGGCAGGTTCGAATCCAGCCCAGGCCCACCAAACAATGATGGCTGCAACCAAAAAATAGCTGGGCATTGTGGTGGGTGCCTGTAGTCCCAGCTACTTGGGAGGCAGAGGCAGGAGACTCGCTTGAGCCCAGGAATTGGAGGTTTCTGTGAGCTGTGATGCCACTGCACTCTATCCAGGGTGACAGCTTAAGGCTCTGTCTCAAAAAAAAAAAAAAAAAAAGATTAGAAGTGAAACTGTTAGCACTGAGTTGGTTCTTTTTGACTTTTGAATTCATCTTATGTATTAAAAATAAAGAAACCAAAATAAACAGATCAGTGTTATGTGACCTGTACTAGAATGTGCACTTGGATCCACATCTCCTCGGATGTCCAGGAAACAAGTGGAATAATTACCCTTATATTTACCCTTTGATGACTCTCCTGTCTAAACATTATGAGTAACTCTTTGTTTTATATATCACAGTAATGTCTTCTTGAAAGGTGCTAAGAAAGCAATTCTTTGTGTTTTCCGTAGCATATTAGAGAAACTAGAGATCTTTCAATTGTACTAAATCCTTTGAAATAATACTTTGTTACTAGCTTATTGTCCTACACAGCCATATTTAATGATTCAAAGATGTCACATGTGCAAAGAACCCTGACGTAGGAGTAAGACGCCAGGATTTAGAGTTTTCTCCCCTCAGTGATTTCTTCTGTGCCCTCTGGTAATTCTTCTAACCTCTTTGATCCTTACTTTTATCATTGATATAATGAATTAAATAACATTATTCTTTTTAATCTTGCAGAGTTTTTGAGTATTAACCCAAGTGAGATAATGCCTGTGAAAATAATTTACAACATAGAAAGTGCTGTATGCATGAGAAAATAGTGACATTATTTACATTTCAGAATATTAGGGGGTACAAATGTTTTGTTTACATATTTTGTTTTTGTACAAATGAGTCAAAATTGTAAGTGTGCCCTTCACCCAGATAGTGTTTACTGTACTGAATTGGTGTGAATTTACGTACGAAGAAGAAAGTGATTAGAAGTCAGTGGTGGAGCAGACCGGATCTGGGAATTTCGCCATTTATTATAATACAAAATTAGTAACATAAAAACAATGCTGAGGATAACAAAGAGGAGGTTTATGCAAACTGTATTTGTTAATGGCTTCTGCCCTTTAAAGTTAATTTTGTAGGCTAGGTGCCCGTAGCTCAGTGGTTAGGACGCCAACCACATACACCAAGGCTGGTGGGTTCGAACCCAGCCCAGGCCTGCTAAATGACAATGACAACCACAACGAAAAAATAGCCAGGCTCTGTGGCGGGCGTCTGTAGTTTCAGCTACTGTGGAGTATGAGGCAAGAGAATTGCTTAAACCCAAGTGTTTGAAGTTACTGTGAGCAGTGATGCTACAGCACTCCAATGAGGGCAACATAGTGAGACTCTGTCTCCAAAATAAAAAAAAGGTTAATTTTGTATGTGCATAGTATATTGGGGGGATTCTCCAGTTCTCAAATTTCTTAAAAAAGAGAATTATACAGAAGAATCTCTAAAGAAAATGACATCATATGCTTTGCTACTAACTTAGTGATTTGTCGAAATACATTAGGATATCAGAAGTAATGCAAAAGGAGAAAATGAGAAAAGTGACAACCCTAACTCATGCTATTCACATGGAGCATGTGCTTAGCCCTGAGGTGTGTGTGCAGTATCAATAGAAAACAAGTTCAGAGTTTATGATGAAAAGGAGGTTTTGCTTATGCACCATTTTTTTTTTTTTTTTTTGCAGTTTTTGGCTGGGGCTGGGTTTGAACCCACCACCTCCGGTATATGGGGCAAGCGCCCTACTCGTTTGAGCCACAGGCACCACCCCACCATTTTTTATTAATTCTTTGCATTAACTTTTCAACCTGTCTGTTTCCTCAACTGATACTATAATAATAATATCAAATCACTGAGGGTATACTTAATCCACCTTTCTACCTGGCAAACTCCTGTGCATCCCTCAAGACCCTGCTTAAAACAGGATACAAGGACATCTTCTTGAAATGCCTTCCTGATACACCTAAGCAGAGCTAATCATCCTCTCCCCCTTTTGGCACCACAGTGTAAACTCTGTTATTGTACATACTACACAATATGTTAATTATTTATTGTCATATCCTTTTTTCTTACCAGACTGTAAGCTCATAAGCCCAGGGATAGAGATTAGTATTATGCAGTTAACAGTCATATGATTGTTATGAGTAGTAGGAATTGATAATTTTTCTGCAATGAAAAACAACTAAGGGAATTAATAGAACATATAAACCAGGCTTTTTTGCTGATTATCTGGACAGAATAGCATTGCATCTCAAAACACACGGTATGTATACATAACTTCCCATCCCTGGGGCCTTGGGTGGAGCAGAAGTGCAAAGCAGATCTTGTTATGAAACTCTTAGACAAGAATCCCTGCCTCAGGGAAGGGACCATCCATATGGAATTCTTCCTCTGTTCCAAGTCACTGTCAGTCTGGGTAGGGCCAGGCTGAAAGGTGGCACAGTTCATCCTGATAATGTGGCTGTGACCCTTCATTCTCCCTGACTCCGTCCCTGTCTTCACATTTACCTGCATGAATGGTTCTCTCCTCTGACGTGCTCACCCCAATATGAGCACTGCTAGGTTTGGGTGTGTTTTTCCTTCATTTTCTGTCCTTTATTTTGATCTCAGTTCCTTGTCTTGTCTCTATGTATTTATTAATGTTGCTCAAGGAGATTTGTCTACTTAAGTCTGTGGGCAAGCGTCCCGACACCCTTTGTCATCTGCCTAACACTGGTCTCTCTCTTCCTCATCCACCTGCAGCAGATGGGGGACCTCACCACACTGTCAGTTTTGAGTGTGCGTCCCCTCGATCTTCTTTTTGTGACCTTCACTTTTTTCCTTAGTATGGCTCAACAGAGGCAAGCCCTGTATGCTTTTCTTTCAACAATCCCTTCTTATACCCTCCAGTAGGATAGACTACATATTTTGGGAGGCCAAGTACAAAATAAAAATGAAAGAGTGCCTTGTTGGAATTTATTGAGAATCTCAAGACGGTGACAGCAGAAAGGCGGGCCCTTCTGAGTGTAGACCCCTGCACATGGACACAGGTCACAGGTGCATGAAGCCCTCCTTGCTCACTGGACTGAAAGCTCCATGGAGACGGGGACTTCATCTTTTTGCTTGTGGCTATATCCCAGCATCTAGTCTTCTTAACTAGCACGGAGGTTAGATAAATGAGTGAGATAATAATCTGGATTGTAGAATGTTGTCATCCATGCAGCACCTGCACTCACATAATCTTTCTAACTTTAATGCTTTTAATTGAGATTGGCCTACAAATCATTAATTTTCTCACACATAAGCAAACTGAGGCTCCATCTACTTGGGTGAGGGGCTTTGCAACATCCTGATAAAAAGAGGTAGCATAGAGGTTCCCTGTGACCTCTTCTGATTCCATTCTCCAACCCGCCTTAAAGCTCACCTGGGAAATAGGTGAGAGAAAGCATAGAGGTGCAGTTTTCTCAAAAGCCCTGCTCTTCCAGAATCCTGCATATACCGTGACATCAGAGAAGTAATTTCTAGTTGTTTTTTTTTTTTTTCCCTTGATGTTTTCTTGGCTGGTAATACTAATAAATGCTTTACATATATTTGAAAGTTTGTATTTTCTAACGGTCATTGCCTTTCCAGATCTCATCATAACTGAAACTGAGAGAGAGAGCCTGAATAGGTTTTACTGATGTGGGCATTTACACATCGCGTTTACTGATGTGATACTTACCTAGGTTAGCTGGCTGATAACAGCACCTACACTACTTAAACAAATATCTAAAAAGTATCAAAATGTTAGAGCTGTTCCCGATCCTCTGAAAGTTTTCATTTATTTATGTTGCTCTCCTGGCCATGGCAAAACTATCAGTGGGGCAGCCCTGACAGCACTTAGCCCAAGGACAAAGACAGGCCTCTGAAGGTTCAGCAAGAACACGTCTGCCATGGAGGTGCTGAAGGGGTCAGAGTGGGCGATGGGACCTTGTTCTGTTTTTGGTTGGGGAATTTAGAGCTGGGTTGAATTTACACTTTCACTACACCCTCTTAGTTAACGATGTCATTGTTTTATACCTACAGCTGTTTAAATTCTCGGAATGGACTTTAAAGAAACATTAACAGTGCTTTTTTGAAAAAGGATTCCATGCCCAAATAAATCCAGGAAAACACTGGGCTGCTGGGGATACTACTGGACTCTTGAAGTACCCTGTACTTATACCTGGCACAGTATTCACCACATTAAATCACATTTGCCGAGTGATTAGACTGTGTCCATTTTAAGCTCTGAAAATGTTATTTTAATCTTTGTGTCTATGCACCTAGTAAAGGGAAATTACTATCATTTATACCTGATAAATAAAGGATTATCCCATTGAAACAGAAAGTAATCCCTTTTCCCAGCACTTGGGTCAGGGTATTCACATCCTGCAGCCATCACTTCATGCTCTGAACACTCAGGTGCCCATGGACGCCATTCCCACTCAGAAATCTCCCATTCCAAACCCTTCAAGTACCAATGGGCCTTCGAGTATTGCTGTTGAATATTAAAGCCCTCTGCTCTCTCTCCAATTTAACCCTGGCTTCTCAAAGCTGGCCCTCTGGGACCTCTCCAAGCCTTTCAAATGACATCCAGGCAAACCCAGCTGAATTATGAAATCACAGCATTACTAATATCAAATCCCAGGCCTCATATTTTAATAGTGTATATGAAGTTCTGTCTGAAGACCAAGATTAATTTAATATGTAAAACAATAGATACCCTCAAATTAATACAAAACATTGTAATACAAATGACTTTTATTCAGATTTGAATACTGCACACAAAGGCTATAAGTAAATTAGTTTTATTGATCTATATTCATAGAATTATTTAAATGTACCCTCTGGTACTAAGAGCCAGGGGTTTTTCTGATGCTTGCCATTAATGCATTTTTCATTAGTGGCTAGTGCTGGGAAGCCCAAATTTCATTTGGCTGCAAAAGATTAATTTCCTCTTGACAACCATGGCCAGATTTAAAAAAAATAAGGGAGTTGAAACAGTGACCTACAGGACAGTTCTCAGAACTATGAATTAGAGGATCAGGAAGCACACACACACACACACATACGTGTATGTGTCTACTGGGGAGGAAACAGCTATTTTTGAAGAGGAATAAATCATATTCTATGGTCCTTGGCCCTGTCTCAGAATATGTGTATATGCCAGAACCATTTGTAATTGACAATTGACCTATTTCAAAGCACAGAAATATAAATAAGAAAGCATATAGGCAATTAATTTCCAAATACTTTCAACCTCTTGTGTACCTCATTTTCCTCTTAGTTCATTTCTCTGAAAGTTATTTTCTCATCAGCTTCACAAAAGGAACCTATATAATAATAGTAATAACATAATTAAGGCTAATTAAAGCCATTCAAATTGATTTTGTTTGGGGACATATTGGAGAATTTGGGAGTCCCATTGAGATAATTGGTACACACTGGGGAGTCACGAAACTGCTCTTGAATCTGAGCGCTGCTTGGGTGCCCGTAGCTGCTGAGTTGGTTCACTACATCTGCTTCTTCCCTGGGGTGGTGTAGCCATTGTCCCAGCTCTGTAGGGAGCCTCCCAGTTTTCTCTTCTAACTCCTTGTCATTGAAGCCTACAGTCACCAACCTATTTAGATAATGATAGTAGAATAATACTGGTCTGGACCATGAAGACCAAAAAGGGAACTGTTTTTGCAAGTAGGCAGAACAAATAATCATTTCTAATGATGTGATTTGTGAACCATTAAATGCTTCTTTGCTTAATATTAACATATATATCTCTTTCTCACAGACTTGCACAAGCACCAGAAAATTCCCTCTTTAACAGGCACTCCTTAGAAAGTTCTATGTGTTTTAGAGAGAGGTTTCTTTAGGGTACAAATTCCCTTAGGAAGGTTAACCCTGTAAACCACTATCGACTATTAGAAGTAGAACATCGCTGAGTCCCGTAGTTTGCATTTTAGATTTAGAGTTTTCACAAACTGTAGAAAGCAGAAAAATGGGCTCACAAAGATGTCCACATTGTAATCCCAAGATGTCACGTGGTTACATGACAAAGGGAAATTAAGGCTGCAGATGGAATTAAGATTGCTCATCTGCTGACCTTGTCTTAGGGAGATTATTCTGGATTATCTGTAATCATAGAGCCCTTTTATGTGGAAGAGAGAGGCAGAAGAGAAAGAGAACTAGAGACATAGCAGGGTGAGTAGAACTCTGCCCAGTGTTGCTAGAGGAATGGGGCCATACACCAAGGAATGTGGGTACCCTATACAGTCTGGAAAGGACAAAACCCCAGATTATCCCCTAGAGCATCCTACAAAGGAATACAGCCCTACCAAATCCTCGATTGTTGCCCAGTGCAGCCCATTCAGGATTCCTGGCCTAGAGAACTATGAAATAATACATTTATGTTGTTGGAAGCCAGTAAACTTGTGGGAATTTGTTACAGCAGCAATGGACACTATTGCACCTGGGATGACACACAAAGAAGGAAGGAGTTGATGAACAGAAGGAAGGCATAAGGACATTGTATCAGTGTTCTGTTACTATGTAATATATTACCACAAATTGAGTGGCTTCTGTGGATCAGGAGTCTGTGAACGGCTCAACCGGGATCACTGAATACAGGCTCACGAAGTGTCAATCAAAGTATCAGCCAGATTGCTCTCCTTTTGAGGCCCAGCTGGATGGGATGAAGAATGAAGAACCATTTCCATGTCCATTCAGGTTGTTGGCTGGAATCACTTACTTCAGACTACATGACTAAGGGCCTCATTTTTTGCTGGCTGTTGGCTGGAGACCACCCTCAGACAGTTGAGGTCTCCTTGAGTTCCTCAACATGCAGAGCCCTCTGACATCACAAATTACTTCATCAAGCACACAGGGAAGTTCTCTAGCTTCATTCTGCTGGACGTATATAGCATAATACACATAACACCTTTGCTCGCCACCATTTCTTAGGAGCAAAATATAGGTATCTCCTACACTCAAGGGGAAGGGATTACACAAAGCTATGAACACGAAGAAATAGGATTCGGTGGGATTCTCCCTAGGATCTCTCTGCCACTGGCACAGAGTCAAATTTTATCTGTGCCACAATTTTGCTTGGATCATACATTTTACAGGAAACTTGTTACTCCTGCCAATGATTTGTCCAATGGTAAAATGGCAGAATTGATTCACTTATTGTCCCAGCTGACAGCTATTAGATCTCCATACACAATCTCTAAGTCTAGTAGAATGGATAACTCCTCGAGTGGTGTTTACTGGAAGTGACAAACCTCATAAAATAGTGAATTGGGTGAAGTTTAACTCCATGATATTCTCTGATCCCCTTACTTCTACCACTCCACACATTTAGCTCTTTAATTCCCCAGGGATTCCACAGACTTCCTTTATCTTTCTCATAGCTAGTAGTTTTCTAGATAAAGCAGGCAAGTATCATAAATTCAAATGCCTAATTTTGGGGAAGGGTGGGCGGAGTGGTCCAAGCCACTGTGGCAGGTAGAGGAGGACATACCTCACAGACATAGTCCGTATGAGTCTGCAGTCGTTGTTGTTGTAGGGAGATATGTGAGCCCAGCATTTCTGGAGTTTCCAGTTTTTACAATGGAGCCTGGAAACACAAATATTTTTGTTAATATGAAACAGTACAAGTCTGGCATGTTGAAAACAGATTCCATTAAAAGAAATTTAAGTGGGCAAAACAAAACAAATCTGTGAATAAGATAAGCCAACAGGGTGTCTGTTTGCAATTTCTCCTCTGTCTGGGTCCTCTGGTTGTTGGTAAAAATCTCACAACCTGGCAAACCAGCAGGAAGACAGTTCTCAGTAAAAAGAGAAGGTGCTCAATAATATTTGTTGGGGGAGTGACTGAATAAGGAAGGGCCCTTAATTTTATAGATAGAGGAAGCTAAGTTTGTCTCTCAGTTTTTAACATATAGCCTCTGTTATGGATTTATTTTTTATCATTTTAGATGAGGCAAGACTTCATTTTATCTGTAAAAATTATG
This sequence comes from Perodicticus potto, assembly GCA_963574655.1. Classification (NCBI taxonomy): domain Eukaryota; kingdom Metazoa; phylum Chordata; class Mammalia; order Primates; family Lorisidae; genus Perodicticus; species Perodicticus potto. Next base: position 4,258 of record CAUYRH010147184.1, on the reverse strand, counting down.
ACAATTATATAGAAGGAATTGAGGAGAGAAAAATTGTGGCTACATTCAATAAGGCTTACTCCAATTTGGAATATTGCACCATGATCTTGGACTAGAGCTGATCACAGAGCCCCTTCACTCTGGGGATGAGGAAGGCACACTCCTTCACTTTCTGGTGGGGCCAAATCTGCTGAACCAGCCCCCAAACATCAAAGGAGTGAAATTACTATTACCAGGAGCTTGAATTAACTTGGATTATTACTTCAGATGAGTCCTGGAAAACAAGTGAACAAATACACCCTGAGCCACATTGCAAGCATAAGAGGCAATGACGGTATGTGTGGACGTGTTTTCCAATTTTATTAGGGTCATGCAAAGAATCTTAGGGTGTCTATAAATGAACTATGAGTGAACAGGATGAAGAGATACCCCTAAGTCCAGGCAAGAGTCAAAGTGTATTCCTTGCCCAGACTAGAGGGAGCAATTCAGGATAGCAAAAGGTGTTCTTGGATGCATGGTAAAGGGGTAGGAGATTGAAAGTATTAAGAATGGGCAAGACAGTAAAGGCAAGAATGATCAGTATCAGGTAAAAAATGTACATAGTATTTTTCAACATTTCTGCATTCTGTATCTTAAAAGGAGATCCTATTTTGAAGCTCCTTACTCTGAAGCTAATAGTCTAGGGAAAGCACCATTTAAAGATGCATATACTTTGATATTACTAGCTAAATATCTTTCACTTAAACTAGACTGGGCAATGGTTGTGTCTCAGTGAAGGGAGACATGAAATTCTGCTAAGTAAGCAAGGTTGTAAGAAACTTTTGCTGCGAAACTCTGACAAATCAGGTAACTGCCCTCTTGTTCTCTTTTTTGTCTCTCTCCCTGGGTTGACTTGATTACAGATCTAGAGCAAAGGCAGATACCTTGACCCAGTCTGATCTGAACTTGGCCTCCAGGGAGAACAACCAAGACAATTTGATAGATCTTTGTTCATCTCCAACTTCCACAGGGTTCAGCGTATATCAGCCAATCACTGATTGCTTTAAAAAATAATATCTGGATTGTAAATATCTGTAAATATTATTACACCTTGTCTATTGCTTTCTAGCAGCCTAACAACTTTACTTCACCAGCACAATGAATGTATAACCTCAGAGTTCTATGAGTTTGGTGCAGTTGTCTAGATCTTGACTCCCAGTACCTTTTACATATGACAAACCCTATTATGAAACGACAGATTTATTTTTACTATGGGTTAAGCCATTTGCCTTGAGGACATAGTAAATGGTAAAATCTGCATTCTTCACAGACTGAATTAAGAATTGTATCCTTTGGGAAGCCTTTCTGAGTACCCCCAGGCAGACCGAATATCTATCTTCCTGTGAAGCACATTATTAACTTTTTAATTATAGCATGGATCTTTTTACATGAATAGTAGTGTTTATACCCAAATTTTTTTGATTAGGAGAAATTTGAGGGCAGAGATGGGTAAACCTTTTTTTTTTTTTAGTTTTTGGCCAGGGCTGGGTTTGAACCCACCACCTCTGGCATATGGGGCCAGCGCCCTACTCCTTTTAGCCACAGGCGCTGCCCTGGTCAATCTTAAAATATCCAGCAGTGGAATATTACAGAAGTTCATGAAAGACGTCTTTAAGAAATTGGAAAATAAATGAATGACTCATTTGTTCTTTTAGACATGCAAATGTGGAGAAATGGATAGATCAGGATTTTTTTTTACGATGCAAGTAAAATGTTTTTTACATAGAGAAAATTGAAAAGAGTACTGACATGTCTCAACAATTTCACTTGGGACTCTATTCAATGCTTCATTCAACATATGCCCCTGATCCTTTACTGTGTGGTAAGCACATAGTGAGGCATGGGGGAGTCTAAAGTGACTACAACAGATAAAGGGTTACATTCACACAGCTCACATTATGATAGCACATTTGTTGAATACAGTGATTTTTTTTCCCAAAAAGCATCTTAGTAGTTGACAGTATCACCTGCCATGACAGATGATAGTTTTTTCTATTTTAGCAAAGATGGGATCTTGCTCTTTTTCAGGCCAGTCTTAAACCTCCAGCTTGGTACCTCCCACAGAGCTAAGATACAGGCATGAGGCACCTCAACCAGCCAGTAGCTTGAGCGCAAGAGTTTGAAGTTGCTGTCATGATGCTATGGCTCTGTACTCTGTCTCCAAAAAAAAAAAAAGGCATCTTGAAGAGAAGTCTGTATAAATATCATGTCACCATCCATTGCCTCAGGCTGCCTCTCCTGTACCTCCCCAGGAAATCTGGGGCCCAAGAAGGCACGGTTTGAAAACAACAGCTGTAGTCCATTCAGTAAAGTTTTAGCTTTCCTTTAATGTTTTATTTGTTTACAACCAGCTATTTTCAAAACAGCAGTGTATTTATACCGAGCACTTTATATGGCTTATCTCATTTAAGATGTGACAACCATCCTAGCAGGTGGATAATAAACGTTATTCCCTGATAGCGTTAGCATTGGACAAGCCACAGAAGGGAGGTGGAAATGGAGAGAACGGTGAAGAGGGAAGGAAGGAGAATGCATCTTTTGTGCACTGTCTACTGTTCCTGTTAAAGAGATTGAGATAAGCATAAAAAGGTCTAGAAAGGCTCATCTAGACTAAAGATAGTTCCACCTTTTGATGGTGGGGGTTTTCAGGTTTTGTTTGATCTTTCTGACACATGATCTGTTGTTCCTGCCTGTATGATTGGAAGAAGTATTTGATAACAGAAGCCATTTCTATATATCCTTGCCTTCATAGATTTTCTATTTTCTCTGCCCCATAACATGAGAAACAGAACAAATGATGTTCTGAGCAAGTGTACTTAGTCTCTGATTATTCATAGCTAAAGTTGTTAGGGTACTTTTGTGAAAAAGAGTCAAAGTAAACAATAGCCTAGATTCATCAGACTGGGTTTTGCTGAGAAAATACCAGGGTCTGAGTCATTTGCAAATGACTCTGTTTTGCATTGTTAGTGTTTGTTTCTCTGTAGGGTTACTGGATGTAGAAGGCATTAGTTGTGACATAAGTATGATTTACAACTTGGTGTATAAATTGGGCTCTATTTTATTCTCTACCTTCCATAGTTCCTGTTTTTGCTCCCCAGAACTGTGGAAGAAAGAACTGCTACTTTGGTTCCTTTCAAAATTGCCCCTGCCTGGACAGAGGGAGCAGCTGGAAGCAGATGGGTAATGAATAAGTTCAAGTTTCTGGGTCCTGTCTGCAATCTCCAGTGAAGAGGGGCCCAGAGAGGAGAGACCAATCCTGAATGGCAAGAAGCCAGGAAGAGACACCTGTGTTGTGCAGCAGGATTTTATGGGGATGATAGGCCCAAGCTGTCCTGGCTCTCTTCTGACACCCAGACAGAAAATACCCTTGAGTCCTTCCTACCTGCAAGGTGCAGTCCTCACAGGAGAAAAAGGAAATGAGCAATAAAGGGACACTTTCACTTAGGAACTTGAAATGCTTGGATTACAGAGGACTTAGGAGCCGTAAACAAAAATACATTTCTGTGTACATCTCTGTCAGTAGATGCCGCCAGCCCAGTGCTTCTCCCCTGTTTATTGTCTGTAGACAGGCTATGTCTGTTTATTGTGTCTAATTCATAGCTTGACATATCAGCAAAGTTGTGGATGATGGCGCTCACCTCACAAAAATGCTATGGAATTTAATACAAATAGCATTATTAATGTGCCTGGGACAGTGCCTGGCATATGCTGAGGATCTGTCATATGACAGCTACTGTGACAGAGGCCGCCTGTTTCCTACAGAACATCTGCTCCCCTTTCTATTCTGAGTAAGGCTGGTATCAGTAGGGGTAACAGTGTACCCAGACTGAACAAATGACTGAATGATCAGCCAAGCCTATTTTTTTCCTAACCTCTTCCGCAGGTAATGAAGAGTATAACATCATTTAGTCATTTGGTAGGCCTCTGAGGAAGCTTTATTTTATTTATTTCTCACTCTGCTGACCAGGCTGGAGTGCCATGGTGTCATAGCTCACAGCAACATCAAAATCCTTGGGCTCAAAGGATCCTCCTGCCTACACCTCCCAAGTAGCTGGGATCATAGGTCCCCATCACAACCTGCTAATTTTTCTTTCTTTCTTTCTTTCTTCCTTCCTTCCTTCCTTCCTTCCTTCCTTCCTTCCTTCCTTCCTTCCTTCCTTCCTTCCTTTCTTTCATTTTTTCTTTCTTTCTCTCTCTCTTTCTATCTTTCTTTCCTTCCTTCCTTCCTTCCTTCCTTCCT
>CAUYRH010147181.1:0-11104 GCA_963574655.1 Perodicticus potto | reverse complement strand
AAAAAGAGAGAAAATCCAAATAATTAAAATCAGAAACAAAGAAAGAGATATTATAACAGAAATAAAAGGGATCATTAGAAACTATTAACAACTGTATGCTAGCAGGTTGGAAATCTAAGAGGAAATTGATAAATTCCTAGACCCATAATCTTGAGTCAGAAAGAAACAGAAAACCTGAACAGGCAAATACTGAGTAGCAAGGTTTAATGTGTAATAAAAAGCAACACCTCCAAAGACAAGCACATGGCCAGATGGCTTTATCACTAAATGTTATCAAATTTTTAGAGAAGAATTAACACCAATTCTTCTCAAACGATTCCAAAAAAGTGAACAGGAAAGAATTCTTCCTAACTCATTCTACAAGGCCTGCATTACCCTTGTACCGAAGCAGACAAGGAAGCAATAAAATAAGAAAACTACAAGCCAATATCCCTGATGAACATATATGCAAAAATCCTTAACAAAATACTAGCAAACTGAATCCAACAATGAATTGAAAAGATCATTTACCATGATCAGGTTGGACTTAACCCAAGGATGTTCAACATGAGCAAATTAATATATATGAGACATCACATCAGCAGAATGAAGCCCAGAAACCACACGTTCAGCTCAATAGATGCAGAAAGAGCATCTGGTAAAATGCACTATCGCTTCATGGAAAAGCTCTCAACAAGACAGGAGGCATAGAAGCAGCACACCTCAGCATAAAAAAGGCCACGTAGTACAAATGCACAGCTAATCCGAACAGGAAAAAACGGAGAGCCTTCCCTCTTGAACTGGAATGAGACAGTATGTCCATATTCACCACTCATATTCAATATAGTCCTGGAAGTCCCAGCCAGATCAATTGGGCAAGGAAAATAAATAGAAGGCTTTCAAATTGAAAAGGAGGATGGCAAATTATCTTTCATCCCAGACAACATGATCTTACCTATAAAAAACCCTAAAGATTCCTCCCAAAACTCTCGGAAGTTATAAAAAAATTCAGTGACGTTACAAGACACAAAGTCAACATGCAAAAATCAGTAGCATTTCTCTCCCACAGTGATGAAGTAGCTAGAAAAGAAATCAAGAAGGCAATCCTGTTTATAATAGCTAGGACTAAATTTTTTTCAGTTTGGGGATATTTATTCTGTTCCATATTAATCTGTTTTGGTTATTTCTAACCAAATCCACAGAATTTTAATTAGCATAGCTCTTTAGTAGACTACAATCTTCCTTTTAAATAGTGCTTTTAGTGTCATATTAAAACATTTCAAGTACAAAGTTGTCATTATTCATTTCCAAATAATTTGCATATTTGTTTGATTTTTTTCTTTAACTGAAGATGTTTAGTTTTTAAACTTCCAGGTGTATTTTGCTTGTTCCTGTTCTTTGTATTTTTGTTTGTTTGCCTCAGAATGTTAAAGATATTTCTTGCACACAGTACTGTCTGTGAAAAGTGGAGTGTCATTGTTAGTTTCGTTTTTGTGATCAGTTTTGTTCTCTCTGGAATATATTAGGATTATCTCAGTCATTCTTAGAATATTTAGAATCTTAGACATTCTAAAAATGTCACCACAACATTTGCATCAGACAACGAGCATCCTAGCATTAAACAGAGGGCATGTTCAAAAGAAGAAACTGCAGAGTTTCATGAAAGGTCAATTTACAAAGGTATGTACTGACTATGGGAACCAGCTAGGGATGGTGAACCTTCTGGAGACCAGGAATGGCAAAAATATCTTATCAAGTCTAGATCTAAGGGGTGAGGGAGAGAACTACTTTTGAAACCAGTGAGGTCTGTGCAGCTGAGGAAGAAGCCTTCTGCTGGGAGCTACTGGGAGTTGGGGGTGGACAGGGGTGTATTAGGAAAAAATTTAACCAAGAAGGTGAAACATCACTACAGTGAAAACCATAAAACACTGATGAAAGGAATCGCAGAAGACTCAAACAAGTAGAGGAACATTTTATGCTCATGATCGGAGGAATTAATATTATTAACATGATACTATTCAACACAAATATAAAAAACAATCCTAAAATTTGTTTGAAACCATGAAAGACTTTGAATAGCCAAAGCAATGCTGAGCATAAAGAACAAAGTTGAAGGCATCACATTACCTGACTTTAACAATGCTACAAAGCAATAATTATGAAAACAGCATGTTATTATAAAAATGGACATCTAGACCAATAGAGCAGCATAAAGAACCAAGAAGTAAGTGCACATGAGAAAGGCTGGCTGGTTTTTGACAGAGGTTCAAAAACATACATTGGGGAAAGGATCTCATGTTCAGTAAACGTTCCTAGGGAAACTGGATATCAATATGCAGGAGATTAAAACCAGATCCCTACCTCTCACAACATCTAAAATTAACCCCAAATGGAGTAAAGACTTAAAACTCCCAATTTAAAACTGCTGGAAGAAAACATAGTGGAAATGCTTCAGGATATTGGTCCAGGAGACGTTTTTATGGATAAGATTTTAAAAGCACAGGCAACAACCACAACAGCAAAAAGATGAATGTGACTACATAAATTAAATCAAACTCCCGTTTGATACTAACTGTCATAGATGGTTTTAAATTAGTTTTTGACCCCTGTTTTGTGTATTTACTGTGTCCAAACTTCTGTAAAGACAATCATACAATAATATTTTAGTTCAAAATCTAGAATTTTTCCCACCACCTTTTTCTTTTAAGAAGTTTTAAGTTTCCAGGAAAGTTGGAAATCAGCAAAATGTGTTTTTCAAATCTAGAATCAGTGATAAACATTTTTCCTACTACCTTACCTCTAAAATTGCAGCAAGTATCTTCTAAGAGAAGGCTCATCTGTATAACCACCAAACTATTATCAGTGCCAAAAATGAACTTTGGAAGTTTTTTACCAAAATAAAATTTATATTCAAATTTCCCTAAGCATCTCAAAGATTTTTTTAACATATATCTTTTATTTATTTCTTTTACTGTATTTTATTTACATATTGATGTATATGTACACATTGTGCAATGGTTAAATCAAGCTAATTAACATATCATCACCTCACATATTTATTTTTCTCTAGTGAGAACATTTAAAACCGACTCTCTTAGCAATTTTCTTTTTTTTTTTAGATCATGAATACATTTATGCATATGTGGGGTACAATGTGTTATACACATTTTTGTTATACACAATTTTTGTTATACAATCTGACGTGGTTACATCAAACCAGTCAACATAGCTTTCGCCCCATTTACTTGATTATTGTGTTAAGACATTTATGTTCTACACTTGGCAGATCTGACTTGTACCTTTGCAACATGCTCCATAGGTGTGGTCCCGCCTTTTACCCTCCCTCTATCAAACATCCCTCTCTCCTCCCTTCCCACTCCATTTCTCTCCTTCATCCTGGACTTTACTTGTGATCTATCTTTCATAACGAAGTGTAAGTAAATATAAGTAGGTTTCATAGAAGTATTTAGTACATTTTTCCTCCATTCTTGAGATCCTTAGAATATGATTTATAGCTTACCCCTTGTAGAATCCAAGTGAGTAGCACACATCCCATTTAGTTTCCTTGTTTCCTTAGCACCCTTTATCCTAAACAGTCTTCCCTTCCTGTGGTTACGATATTAAGTATTTCTTAGGAGTTCCTGACTGTTTCCTCTTGGCTAAATTGGGTTAACTGTTTCTAACCAGCATCCTAAACAGGTGGTGCTGCACTTCCTATTGTACCACATTGGGAGGCAGAAAATACTAGTGCAAGCTGTTCATGTGTAAGAAAGCACTAATGCTGTCTCAGATCACAGGCGAAGGAGTTGGCTGCTGATATCCTCACTGAGAAAGTAACTTTCATTTGGTAAATAGCAAGTTACCGTGTATCTTCAGGGTGAGACTGAGGACTGCGTACTTACACCCTGTTCTCCAGCAGCCCTTCATTTAATGGATTTAGCATTAATGATCCCTCCCTGAATCAATTATTATTTTGTATTGGTGGTGACAAAATGATGATTTTCTAATTCTAACTGTGACCTCACTAAAAAAAATCTCTTAACTGCTTCAAATTTTGTAGGTCTCTTTTTTACTGTCTGGTGGATTACAATGATCTCTCCCAAAGAAAAGAAGTAAGTACAGGGTTCATAGATGTCTAATGAGCAGCAGGGACACAGATAAAATGTACCTGCGTTGACCTGCTCTTTAATTTTTTCTGGTGTGGAAGAGAAATTTAACCAGCACTTGAATGTTCTTTCAGGAAAGCAAAGATAATCCAGGTAACATGTTTTTCTCTTGCAGTAAGTCTTGAATAGGTGTGTTTCTTGTCCTTCTGGTAAACTGTTAAGAAACCCCCAATTGCAAATATCAGTCATTGAAAAAGAAAATGGGGAAGCACTAAGGTAAGAACTTGGGAATTGATTTGTTGTAGGAAAACAGAGTAGTTTTTTAAGCTGGGTCAGTTTTTTAAATTTGTTTCTTTTTTAAAAATAAAAAGAGAAAATTGCTTCTATGAATCACAAGCTACCTGCTTTCTAATTGGTAGACTCTGAACATTGAAATTTCAAAACATCCCCAGATTATTCTAAGGTGCAGCCAGGGATGAGAACTTCTAGAAGAAGAGGTAACTTAAGCTTGAAAAATGGGTGGAATGTGAACATGGGGAGATTGAAAGGAGGTAACTCCAAGTGAAGAGAACAGCATGAGCAGATTAAACCCCTTGTGGCAAGGATTTGCTATTCTTTCCCACAAATAAGCCCCTCCTTTTTTCCTGGAATATTACCTGAAAATTACCTTGGAATACGTTGCAATAAAATTCACTCACTTGTAAGGCTCATAGACAGAAGTATTTGTGTGATGTGATATTAGCGAGGAGTGAGAGACTGTTCTTGATAACACCGTGTAGCTTATCATTTGTAGTATAATAAGCCCTTTCAGTCTGGTCCTGGTAGACAGGCCCATTTGTATAAAGAAATTATGCCCTTTATTGTAGGCCAAGATGTTAAACAAAACATAGTTATTGAAAATATGTCTGATATAGCAATCATTTAAAAAAGACCAAAAAAGTGCAATCTTGATTTTCCTGTTTCTCCTTTGACCACATACTTAAAAAATGATTTTCTTTTTTCTTTTCTTTTTTTTTTTTTTGTTTGTTTGTTTTTGAGACAGAGTCTCGCTTTCTCACCCTCAGTAGAGTGCCATGAAGCTCACAGTAACCTCAAACTCTTGGGCTCAAGTGATCTTCTTGCCTCAGCTTCCCGAGTAGCTGGGACTACAGGTGCCCCCACAATGCCCGGCTATTTTTAGAGACGAGGTCTTGCTGCGGCTCAGGCTGGTCTCGAACCTGTGAGCTCAGGCAATTCACCTGCCTCAGCCCCCCAAATGCTGGGATTACCACAGGCATGAGCCACTGTGCCCAGCCCCTTAAAAAGAGATTTTCAAGCATATACATACTGGTTATGAGGCACAAGAAACATAGCATAAATATTCTGAAGGAATAGTAATTAAGAGTGGTGAGTCATAGGTAGCTACAAGGTGAAGCCTTCTGATCAGAGTAACATTTCACATTTGATATCCATTTTGATATCCACTGAGAAAAGATAAAGATGAATGTGAGTAAATATTGATAATCCACACTCTTGAATTTGTCTGGTAATAAGTGTTTCTTAACTTACCAGTCATCTCCATAACTTACTATTGAAAAGATTCTCAGAAACCCTTTCAAAGTGTTTTCTGCCCTTATATTTTCAGAAAAGCAGAGGTTTTAGAGAAACCATACAAACAGAATGGCAGGCAGCATGGACTATATTTTCATGTCCCAAGTAAAATGGAAATTTAAATTAGTACCTGAGGCTGAAAATGTTTATGTCCACAGACTCCAGAATGCAGAGGAAGAGCAATGCCAGCCGGATCTGAAACATAAAAACAGCTACTGTTTTCTTCTTTGTATAATATTGGAAAACATTGCCTAGGAGTTCTTTATGAGAAGATGGTTTTACTTAGAGAGCTCTGCAGCAGAAAGACAAGATGGCGAATTGGTGTCACACCCTGTACCCCCGAGAAGTTCAGGGAGGTCCTTTGATGAATCAAAGAATGCCGAGACTCCACAAACTATGTAAAAGGCATTCAAGATTTAGATTTTCTTCACAATTTTCACCACGACATGGCATTAAAAAGTGGAGATAGGATGGAGAGAAAAAAAGAACAGAATACCAATGGTGTCTTCTTGTTGTGTCTCTGTTACCGGCTAGCTAGAGGCTTTGGGTAAATCATCTCAAGTATTGACTTCACTTGCAAAGTGACCATTAGGCTAGTATTTTAAATTCACAAATATTGAAAGAAATCAATCCTTTTTCTAGCTTGAATGAAATCTTACCTGGAATCTGAACATGAGAAACCAACGAAGGCAAAGATACAATTTCTGAGCCTGTCCTGTCAGCCTTTCCCCCCTCCTGAGACCAAGCCGGGAGACACAGACACCAGACACCCAGGAGGCTCACTACTCAAAGTGTGGTCCAGGAACCTGCAGCACCACCTTCTTAGACATGCAGAAGCTAGTTAGAAATGGAGAATCTGGCACGGCGTCCCTACCTCTGTGATTAGGGTGCCAGCCACATACACCACAGCTGGTGGGTTCGAGCCCAGCCGAGATCCATTAAACAACAATGACAACTACAATAACAAAAAACAGCCAGGTGTTGTGGCAGGCGCCTATAGTCCCAGCTACTTGGGAGGCTGAAGCAAAAGAATCACTAAACCCAAGAGTTTGAGGTTGCTGTGAGGTGTGATACCACGGCACTCTACCAAGGAGGACATAGTGAGACTTTGTCTCAAAAAAAAAAAAAAAAGAAAAGAAACGGAGCATCTCAAGCCCCAGTGGGACTTACTAAGTCAGAGTCTGCATTCATAGATCTATCTGTGATCTGTTGCACGTGCAGGTTGAGAGTCCCTGCACACAAGTTCACTTGAAAACTGACTGCTGGATACTTAATTCATAGATGTGAGTGATTAATTTTGTCTGGTGACACCATGCTCACAGATTCTCTGCAGGAAAGTCCAGACGCAAGAAGAACAAGTAGTGGCAGCAGGGTTGTTCGCGGGGGGTTTGAATCCAGAATGCAGGGCTTAGTTTTACTTTGTAGACAGTGAAGCATTCTCTCTATGCCACAACATTGCCTCCGAGGAGGGGATTTTGAAAATGTGCATTGGTGTCAAGTGCCTGGCAAGGCCTTAATGGTGCACTCAACAGGGAAAATTGAAGAACCTTGAAGAGAGATTTTAATCAAAGGAGATATTAACAAAGTTGTGCATAAGGATACCAAGAAGGGATGGTAACACGCTAAGGACTAACAATAGTGGGAACAATTAACACTCCCAAACTTGATAGATTAAAGGAAGGGATGGAACCTTGGGAGATCTTTAACTGTGGGAAGGACCCACTACAAGAGCTCTTATCTTAGGTAGACGAGTACAGCACTGCCAGACCCCAGGTCAGCAGGGAGCAAACCTGGAGAACAGATGACCCGGAAGGGCTAGTGGCCACCTTCGGCCAAACCCCGCTGGAAACCAGAGTGAAGGAAGCCAGTTGGGGCTGTCCATGCAGTCAGAGAGTCCTTGCAGGCAGCTCCACTTGAAAACCTTCTATACACTACACAGAAAGGTGGGAAGTGATTCTTGAGAGGAACTTCAGAACACTGAACAATAAATAGTTGGATATGTAAATAGGAAAAGAGGCAATAAGGTACAATTAGAATGGAAGGGTTTTATTTGCTTGTTTTGCTGGCATGTATGTTTATACACTTATATGTATGTGTGGACGTACATTAAACATCAAGAAGAATTTGCTAAGAAATAATTAGATGTAGCAGAGAGTATGCCCTTCAAAGAGACACTTTTATGCTTTCTGCTGTGTAAAGTTTTAGACAAGAGAATATTGGAATGTTGTTAATCTAGCACATACCCTTTGGAAGGCACTAACAAAGTATAAACCATGGTTCTCATCCTCAGGGAGCTGTAGTGTAGGTTGAAGGGCAAAAATATAAAATATATTCATAATGTGCACATTTAATGAAATGATTTATTGTTTCATTTACTCACCCAATATTTTTTAAGCACTGCTATCTACCAGACAGTGTCTTTGGGGCTGAAATTTTAAAAAAGTAAAAAATGATGTGGTCTCTGTCCATATGGAATTTATAATCTTGTTGGGGAGAGAATTTAATTACATAATTCAAAGTCGATGAGCGTTTTGAAAAGTTAAATTTCTGAGAATTTATAACAGACGCACCTCACTTAGATTGAGGAGCAAGAAAAAGCCTCCTTGAGGCATTTGAGATCTGTAGGGTCTGCAGTTAGCCGGGTCAGAGGGTGGGAATGGTTCGGCCGCTGGGGGCAGTGGAGATGCGGGTGTGTATTGGGCACTTGCTGGAGGGCAGCGCCGAGTGCCCAGCAGAACAGATCATGTGTTCAAAAGGCCCAGAGAGAAAAGAGATAACAGCATATTTAACAAACTGAAATAAATCTGTTACAACTGGAGCAGAAAGCAAAGGAAGCATGTCCTTTACCCTAAAGCCAAAGAAAGCTATTGACGTTTCTAAGTGTATGAATCACTCCATCGAATGGAAAAATAATGAATATAGAATATTAGACTTAAGGCTGGGCATGGTGGCTCATGCCTGTAATCCCAGCACTTAGGAGGCTGAGCCGAGTGGATTGCCTGAGCTCACAGGTTCGAGACCAGCCTGAGCCAGAGCGAAAGCTCTGTTCTAAAAATAGCCCGGCACTGTGGTGGGCACCTGCAGTCCCAGCTACTCGGGAGACTGAGGCAAGAGAATCACTTGAGCCCAAAATTTTGAGGTTGCTGTGAGCTATGACAACACACCACTCTACCAAGGGTGACAAAGTGAGACTCTGACTCAAAACAACCAACCAATTCTTTTATGAATATTAAACTTCAATTGTTATCATAATTTTTATCTAAAAGTTTATTATTTACTTCTGAAATTTTTCTGAGGAATAAGTCACAGAAAGGCATATTGTTCTCAAAACTTTTCCAAGGTTTATTTTTTTTACTTTCTTCCAATATAGGAAAATATCTTAATTGTTCTAAATCATCAACATCAAAGTAATATCTTTTTAAAGGAAATTAATAATGATGTTCTTTATTATCTATCTTAGAAAGCTAGAACCATTAAAAACTTTTTTTGTGTGTGAGAAGTAGGATGCAGAAAGTATCATAGAATCATGTCAACAATTAGGAAATAAATTTCATGCCTCTGTGTGTGTGTGTTTGTGTATTTGTCACTGCTGGGAGAATCTTAAGTGCTCTTCGACAGTAATCCCACTATCTTTCAGATTTCTTCATTTGCCACTTTGGCTAATTGAAACTTCTGTAACAATACGGTCATTTTGCCCTTCTGGAGAAAGGAACTCTCAGCCAATATGTCTTTATCTGAATTCTAGCCAACTGACAAGGACAGCAGAGTTGCTCGTGAGCTAGAATCATCTATTCAGTGGGTATCATTTCTAATAAACATTTGTTGTAAAAACCTGTCATAGGAGCACTGTCAGGAGTACTGGGGGCCCTGCCAAGCACATGTTTCTCTACCTTAGAGTTTAACAAGTATCTTCTTTCACCACTACAGTAGCCTTTATGGATATTAACACAGAAAAGAAAAAAAAAATAGTACAATTAATAGAGCTTTGTCCTCACTATTCAATACTGTGATTTTTTGCTGGAGCTGAAAGGTAACACCTTATTTCTCAGACACATGAATCTGTAGATGGATGGGCAAGTTTGAGGGAATGATTTCTTAAGTAGCTTGCAAAGTTGTTTTCAACCTTTAAGGATTCATTGGCCCATTTTTAAGCTTTTAGAGCAGACAATTTTCAAATCATGAAGAAGCCAGAGAAATTATTTATATGTATATATATATATAGATATATAAGGCTCTGATATTGCCAAATGAGAAATTAACATATAGTTTATGATAAATTATACCAATTCCTCTTGGTCTCTGGTTACTTATAAAATTGGAATTTTGGTAATTAAATATAGATATGAACATATAATTATAAATATATACACAAAATCTTTATAATTTGCAGCTGTTGATCCTTCCCAAATTGTTCCTGTCATATCTGAGATGTTTTCAATTTTCTTCATTCATTTATTTAAGTCATACATTGACTCTATAAATACCTACTGAAACACTACTATGTGTGAAGTTCCGTGCTAAACTCTATTTTCAAAGTTGATGTTTAGGCAGAGAAGTGTTTTGAAAGATCTAATAGTCTCCTAGGGGCATCAGGCATGAAGACACATGCAGGAGAGGAGTGCTGGGTGCCAAGAGAGGCTGGTGTGAAGCTGTGCTCCCTCTGAGGTGAGGTCCTCCCTCCTGGAGATGGTGGGGTTCCAGGTCAGGGACAGTTTCCTAAGAGGTGACATTTGACAAGCATCTCCCAGAATGGATAGAACAAAGAAATGGAAGGATTGGAGAAAAGTAAAGTCCACGAGTGAAATATTAGCACAGGATGTGTGCTTAGAATAGAGAGAACGCGAAGCACATAATAAGATTGGATCTTGAGGAGGCTTTGAATGGCGATCAGACCATATGTTCTACAAATGGTAAATAACCCAAACTATTATTCAACATAAATAACCAAGCTATTCCTCTCAGGAAGAAACTGATAATACTCAGGGAATTATTGATTTACTGATAAATTTATTTTTATTTATTTTTTTATTTTTACATATACATGTGTTTATTAGGTTTCCACTTTTTGCCTTCACAGAATTAAAAAGGCTTAAAATTTAAAAACAGTGTTTAAGATAAGGACTAGAAACAAAAACCTTGAAAAGAATGAACAAAGATAAATAACATTCAGAAAAGAAATCAGAAGATTATTGTATCAAAATATTAAGCAACATTAATAATAATAATGCTAAGAAAGTAACGTTCACATTGTCAAATAAGAGTATATCTATTATAGAATGCTTTGACTTTGAGGCTCAGTATGAAGTCATCAGTTAACTTCCTATTTTTTTTCCAAAAGTCTCAATAAATAGACAACTAATATATAAATAAAAGTAAAAGAGAGTTTCAAAAAGAAGATCATGCCAAATATTATAGAAGAAAGAAATATA
>CAUYRH010147178.1:0-11147 GCA_963574655.1 Perodicticus potto | reverse complement strand
CGTTCTCGGCTGCTGGTCCCCAGACCTTGCACCCGGGACTTCGCCTTCCTGCAGGGGGACCCGAGCTGGGGCAGGGGGCTGGAGCAGCCCCCTCCCAAGGCTGCGCTGCCTCAGCTCGCAGCGGAGGGCTGTGCAGTGAGCCGGCTCCGCCGGGCTGCCCGCTGCGGGAGGGGCCGCGCGGGAGGGAGCCCCCGGCAGGTCTCTGCACCGAGTCTCCCAGCCCGGCGACCCAGAGGGCGGAGGGAGACGCCAGTTCCTTCTCGCCACCCACTGCACGCTTTCCTCCCACCTCCATTCACGGTCCCTCCACTCATTCATACCGTCCGCATTCATTCAACATCTATGCCACAGGCCACTCTGCGCTCACGGCGCGCCTGGTGTGTGCCGGCGGCCCCAAGCAGCTTCACAGGGACACAGTACAGAGATGGAGACCGCCCCACCCCTTCTCGCTGCCTCACCTAGCTGACGAGGACGCGATGGCCCAGGTGGGTCCCAGCGGTGAGAGGGAGGACGCCCGCACCGCCTCCAGCCGAACTCTGGACGCTGGAGAACAACCAGCTCCCAGAGATTCCAGAAAGCCCTGCTTGCCCAGCTCCCAGCCCCAGAGCATAGCTGCCTCGAATCCTTTTTGTTTATACTACTTTCCCCCTCCCAAGACAAGGACACGAGGTGGAGGGGTTGGGGAATCATTAATTCAACAAATACTATTTATTAAACTGTGTGCCAGGCAATGAGCTAAAATACAGCGGCCATTTGAACAGTACACACGAAGGCACACGATGCATGGTCTCATTTAATCTCCACTTCACCCTGGTGAAGTAATAGTTATTGTCCCCACTTTACAGATGAGAATACTGGACTCACGTTGGGCAGTGACTTGCCCAGGGTCACACAGCAGAGGCAGAGCTGGGATTCAAGCCCAGACTCCTCAGATCTATCAGCCTCCCTCAACAGACAGGGGCTTCCTGCACTCCTGTGCTGGAGGGAGACAGGTGCGCGGCCTCACTGCTAACCTATAGTGTGAGCAGAGCTCAAGGTGGGCAGGCTGTGAGTGCGGGTCACAGAAGAGCAGATCCACTCAGCCAAGCCATCAAGACAGACTTCCTCAAGCAGGAGCATCTCCATGGAGACCTGAGGAGCAGGCAGGTGGCCCTGCCAGGGGAGTGGTATTTAAGGTGGAGGAAACACGGAGTGTGAAGGTTTGGATGGAGGGCCTCCGGGAATCACAGCTAGGGAACGGCAGACTCCTGGGCACTGGGCAGCCACTTTGGCCATTGCCTGCCTCAGGACAGGACCCCACCCTCCTATCCCATCCTCTGAGACTCACTCCTTCCCTCCTGGGAGGTGATTCCTGAGATGCAACCATCATCTTCCCTGTCACAGACAAAGCCCTTTTCAAAGGTTCTGGAGATGTGCAGTTAGGCACAGAATGTGTGGGAGGGCAGCTGTGGCTGCCCAAGGGACAAGACTAGTGACCTTCACCTCTGCAGAACAGGAAGGGGGACTGAAGCCCAACCTAAGGCAGAGCTTTGTCCTTGGAGCAGATATGGCATCTGGGTGGTGGGTGATAGGTCATGGCATCCTATGATTCTAGAAATCTGTCCTGCTTGACCTAGGTGCTGGCCAAGATAGGGCAATGGGTGAGGAGACTTGGAAGAGGGGCTAGCATGGTGTGCATGTGTGAGTGTGTACATGTCAGCATGCACGTGCATATGTGTGTGTTTGTGTTTGAGTGTTCTAGTCCCGTGAGGGCTGTGAGTGTATGTCTAGGGGATCTAATGTGTCTAGGGGATGTACTTGTGTCTCTGCACGTATAGGCAGGCACAGGCTGAGCGCTGATGACAGGGAGTGTGATGTGTCTGTCTGGGTCTTAATTTGTCCCTGTGTCTGCTGTTGGTGTCTATGAGGAATGTGTGTGTGACGCGGGTGGAGAGTGGATCTGAGTGTGTAACTGTAGTGACTAGCGTTGTCCTCCCAGTACGTTTCCTTGTGAGTGTGGGCATGCCTTTGTGTCCGTGGCTCTGCAAGTGTACATACATGGGACTCGGTAATCTGTTCCCATGGTGATGACTCATCAGATCCCCCCACATCAACCGCTCCCCCAGTCTGGAACTGTGACTGTTTGTTATGGCAGGGCTGGGAGGGGGCTGCTGCAGGTGGGGGGACAGGAAACAAATCGTGCAGGGGACACTCAGCTGACAGCTGCGGCAAATAAGGTGTAGTCAGTGATGCAGAAGGTACAGATCCGTGAGTGCCTGCGTGGGCAGTGGGCGCCAGCTGAGCCCAGTGCGGTGCAGGCTTAGAACCCAGCCCGGAGCTCAGAGCTCCATAATTCAGGGCCTCCCAGATGCCCTGTGTTGGAGTGAGCAAGGGGCTCCCCAGATCCCCCTAATCATTCTCCATGGTAGGGCATATGACTATTCGGGGAGGGAACCACAGATGAGAATCCTCCCACTGGTGACATCTAGTTTCACAAAGCCAGGCTCATCTTCCCTAAAAAGGAATCTCAGTTGCCAATCCCCCCACAGCTCCCCAGGACAAGAGATCATGAGTGGCCCACTTGGCCTGCTGGTGAGACAGGTTAGCTATTTGGCCTACAGGGGCATGTGGGAGAGTGGGTGTGTGCTGAGAGAAAATCCTGGGGCTCCAGGAGAGGCTAGTGCTGCTCTACAAGACCCAGAGGAACTGTGGGGTTTTCATCCCTGGGCACAACAGCACTGGCCTCTGGGAACCCCTGGCCAAATGCCCCCGAGGAGGACCCAGGGACCTCAGGCCCTTCCTCTCCAGGCAGGACCGTCAGCCTTGGGGCCTCCTCTGCCCAGGGAGCTCTGGCCCGAAGCCTTGGCCTTGCCCAAGCTGTCTGTCAACCAAGGCCTACACGACCTCTTTCCCGGAACCAGCCAGCCTCCGCCTTGTTGATCTAATCCTGAGGCTCCAAGCCACAGGTCCCTGTCACATCCATCTTCAAGTGTCAGCTGGGCACTGGCCCCAGGTGCTACCTCCTCCTCCCTCCCTATTGTGATGTGATTTACAGTAACCCCTGTCTGGCTGGGACTAGCGTAACCGAAATGCAATTGGATTTTCTTTTTTTTTTGAGACAGAGCCTCAAGCTGTCACCCTGGATAGAGTGCCGTGGCATCACAGCTCACAGCAGCCTCCAATTCCTGGGCTCAAGCGAGTCTCTTGCCTCCACCTCCCAAGTAGCTGGGACTACAGGCGCCCGCCACAACGCCCGGCCATTTTTTGGTTGCAGCTGTCGTTGTTTGGCGGTCCTGGGCTGGATTCGAACCCGCCAGCTCAGGTGTACGTGGCTGGCGCCTTAGCCCGTCGTTGAACCACAGGCGCCGAGCCGCAATTGGATTTTCTACTTGCTAATGCTGCTTCAGACCTGGGAATGTGGATGGGAAAACTCCAGGCAGCACAGAGGTGCTTTATAGGAGATCAGAGGTCATACAACAAGCAGAAGTGGGGGCTGGGGTGAGGGGAGGGCCAGCAGACTGTGGGCCCAGATAGGGGAGTTCTGCAGGCTGAGTCTAAGGAGCAGCCACGGTGCTCTGTGGCTTTTTGGTCTTTGGATCAAACAGCACTTGCCTCTGGGGGCTCATGCCCAGAGGAAGGACCCAGAGACCGACCTGACAGCCCTCATGTCAGGCTGGGTCCTCAGCCTGTGTGCCTCTTCTCCACAGGGAGGCCCCCACCTTCAGAGTCTCAGTGGCTTTAAGGGGACCAGCATCTGGGGAGAGCAAGACCCCAGGGCCCAGAGTCAGGCATCCTTGGCTCTCTGACTTCAAAGGCTACAGAGCACTTAGTGGCAGGAATAAGGGAGAAGGGGCTGGAGCCACCAGCCTCCCATCTGTCTGCTTCCTTACACACACACTTGCACGACCAGGCAGGCTGCCCAAGCCCTCAGGTAACAAATGGATGGGTGGTGTCAACTGCATGAGGGCGGAGCCTTAGAGACAGAGGGGGAATGCACAGAACCCAAAGGAACAAACAGACAAACCCCAACTGTGTTGTGAAGTCTGGTGTTGAAGGGAGTTTAATAGCACAGGCTTTGGGGCCAGAAAGACTGGGTTGGACGGCCAGCTCTGCCCTGTTAGGCAATCTTAGGCGAGTCACTTTCTTCAGCTCTGATAGGCTGAATAATGGCCCCCAAAGATGTCCACATCACCTGATGCCCAGAACCTGTGGATATGTTAAATGGCAAAAGGGACTTTGCAGATTTGACTTAAGTTAAGGATCTTGAGATGGGGAGATTATTCTGGATTATCCCGGTGGGCCCAGTGTAATCACATGGTCTTTATACGAGGAGGGCAGGAGGGTCAGAAAGAGAAGACATGGTGATGGAAGCAGAGGCCGGAGTGATGCCAATGCTGAGTGGCCCCCACTCAAGGAACACAAAGCTGGAAAAAGCATGGAAAAAATGCTCCTGCAGAAGCTTCCTCCAGAAGAAATGCAGCTGGCCGGTCCCTTGATTTTAGCCCTGTAAGACTCATTTTGGACTTCTGACTTCCAGCACTGTAAGAGAATAAACTTGCATTGTTTTAAGGCATTAACTTCGCTGTAATCTGTTGAGGCAGCAATAGGAAACTCATACAGCCTGTTCACTGGTTATAAGATGAGCCCAGAGGAGCCCTTGCTGTATAGTGTGTAAGGACTCACTGAGACCAGGCAGGCGTGCAGAGCGGCAGGAGCTGGGAGCACCACCATGGCGTCACCGCCTGCAGCAACCTCAAACTCTTGTGCTTAAGCGATTCTCTCGCCTCAGCCTCCAGGTAGCCGGGACTACAGGCACCCGCCATAACGCCCAGCTATTTTTTTGTTGTAGTTGTCATTGTTGTTTTGGCAGGCCGGGGCTGGGTTCGAACACACCAGCTCTGGTGTATGTGGCCGGCGCCCTTGCCGCTGAGTCACAGGCACTGAGCCAAAAAATAATTTAGTATTTTAAAAGGTCAAAGTGGTCATCTGTAAAAGACTCATCCTTACACTTAACTTGTCATTTTCTTTTCCTTTTTTCTTTTTGTGAGGCAGGATCTAGCTCAGGCTCCCCAGCTAGACTGCAGCGATGTCCTTGTAGATCACTGCAACCTCAAACTCCTGCCTTCATGCAATCCTCCTGCCTCAACGTCCTGGACTATAGGCATGTGCCACCATACTTGGCTAATTTTTCTGCCTTTTTGTTGAGATGGGGGTCTCACTGTGTTACTCAGGCTGGTCTTAAACACTTGACCTCAAGTGATCCTTTCACCTCAGCCTTTCAGGCATTATTTTTATTTTTTCATCCATTGGGGTTGGGAGCTGCTAAAAATCTAAATCCTAAATTAATATAATATTTGTAATAAACAATGATTATAGTAAATATGTGCTGGTCCAATTATTTCCACACAGGAACACAAAAGTGGAAGGAAAAGGAGAGGCCTACTCTTCCCAAGAGGGCTGTGTGTGCATGTGTATATGTGAGGTGGGGAGCTGGGAGATGTCTAACTATGATCCAGATCACCAGAAAATTGAGGAAAATCTTTAACAAGACAGAGAAAGACAAGATAAGCAGAAAAAAGTTTCAGGGGCAATTTGGACTGGGTATTGAGGGTTGAATAGGAGTGCACGCATAGGCTTTGAGTGAGACATGCTGGACAAGAGTAGGAGAGGAAGAAGGGGCAGTATTCCAGGCAGAGGGGACTGCACAAACACAAGCAAGGGATGGGCATCGTGAAAGTCCTGTTCTGGGGCCACAATAAATGCTAATATGACCTGAGGGTGCATGAAGGGGAACAAGGAGAAATAGAAAGATGGGTGAAGTGCTGGTCTCAAGTAAAGACTGAGGAGCTTGGACTCAAATATGTCCCAAAGGCAATGGAGTCCCTGGAGGGTTTAAACCAGGTGTAATGCAAACAGATTGGCAGTCTTGCCTTGAAACTAAAACACATTTGAAATTAATAACACACTTTTCTGGGTAAAATATTCAAACTATTCAGAAGAGAATAAAATCATTATTTTTAATTACTTAGCCTAGCTATTGACTCCTATGTTAGAATATAGCTACTGTGGGCAGCGCCTCTGGCTCAAGTGAGTAGGGTGCCAGCCCCATATACTGAGGGTGGCGGGTTTGAACCCAGCCCTGGCCAAACTGTAACAAAAAACAGCCAGGTGTTATGGTGGGTGCCTGTAGTCCCAACTACTTGGGAAGCTGAGGCAAGAGAATTGCCTAAGCCCAAGAGCTGGAGGTTGCTGTGAGCTGTGATGCCACTGCGCTCTACTGAGGGCGACAAAGTGAGACTGTGTCTCTAAGAAAAAAAGAATACAGTGGCTCGGCGCCTGTGGCTCAAGTGGTAAGGCGCCAGCCACATACACCTGAGCTGGCGGGTTCAAATCCAGCCCAGTCCCGCCAAACAACAATGATGGCTGCAACCAAAAAATGGCCGGGCATTGTGGCAGGCGCCTGCAGTCCCAGCTACTTAGGAGATGGAGGCAGGAGACTCGCTTGAGCCCAGGGATTGGAGGTTGCTGTGAGCTGTGATACCACAGCACTCTGTCCAGGGTGACAGCTTGAGGCTCTGTCTCAAAAAAAGAAAAAGAAAGAAAGAATATAGCTACTGTAACAGAGACCTTGGAAAGATGAAAGTTTCTTTCTGTCTGCAGGCCAGCCAGGGCTAGTAAGATAGCACCATGGGCATTAGGAAGCCAGAATTCTGTCAGGAGGGAAGAGTAACATAGTTATGGGCACAGATTCTGGTACCGCATTGTCTGGGTTGAAATCACAGATCTGCTACTTAACAGCCGTGTGACTGTGGGCATGCTACTTAACTTCTCCGTGCTTGGGTTTCATTATCCATAAAATGGGGATAATGAGGATAATCTGTGGTAGGGAGAATTAAGCTCCCCCAAAGATATCTATGTCCTAATCTCTAAAATCTGTTTATGTGGCAATTTTAGTACAGCTTTTTCCTGTCTTAAAATGTGTACACATTTTAGGGGGCACTGTCTGTAGGTATTAGCTATTTTTTGTTTTTTGTATGAGCTGTTATTACTCATGGGAAAACTCCTGGTCTGAATCAGAGATGGCTGACCACATAATCCAATTAGTGAAAAGGCACATCACTTCTACTAAGATCAAGTTGGCCTGAATTTGGTCACCTTTGGTCATGGAGGGGAGTCTGGGAACCCACCTAAGGTGTAAGAGTTGTAGGACTAAAGGAAGAAGGGAAGGTGCTTATAGGAGAGCTAGCAGTGTCTGGCACAACTTCTACTATGAAAGATGAGAAGTTTTAGCAAAGGGACCTTCGCTTCAGAGTTTGGGAAGATACACATATTTCCAGCTCTTCTTTCTTGTGCCATTAATTTTATGCAGTATCTCTTGACTCCCCACTGTGTAAGATGAGACATCCTTTGTCTCTCTTGCTCTCTCTCCTCCTAACTCCTCTTGCTAAACTACTACATTTGCATTTAGTTCTGTATTCATAATTAAAACATTCTAGCTTTGTGTGTTATCCATATCTAAATTTCAAATATTGAAAATCAATAAAAATGTTTTTTAAATATTATGACTAAATAAAGATTATTCTCTGCAGAGACAAGTAGCATCCTGGGACATGTAGAAAAGGAACTATAATCTTATGGTTTAAATGCTGTGTGAAGGAAAATGCTCCAGGCTTCAAGTTCAAGTACAATCTCCCGCTCTCCCTCAGCTACTCAAAGTCATGTGACATTTTAATTCACTTGATATTTGGACCATGACCTTCTTATACAACTTTTCTTCCTCCTGGAATTTCTGATTGCTTTTCTCTTTTCTTCTTGAGAGAAGAAACATGCCTTCTAAATCAGATCGTTAAAATATTTCAGCTTCTTAATTACATTGTTTGTTGAATGAAATCCATTTTCTCCAACCCCTCTGCATGTCTGGTATGCTATTGTCTCAATTCCTGACTTCAAGCGATCCTCCCTCCTCAGCATCCCAGAGTGATAGGATTATAGGCCACACCCAGCCTAGGAGAGAATTTCTTAACTTGATAAAAGGACATCTTCCTAAAACCTACAGTAATGGTCAAATCTTTCTTTTGGAGATGGGGTCTCACTGTGTTGCCCAGGCTGGAGTGCTGTACTATGATCACAGCTCACCACAACCTCAAACAATCCTCCATCTCTGCCTCCCTAGTAGCTGGGACTGCAGGTGCACATCACCATACCCTGATATTTTTTAAATTTTTTGTAGAGATAGGTCCCCACTATGTTGTCCAGGGTAAATGCTCAACTTTTAAAAGCATCCCTTTAAAGTCAGGAATAGGCTCGGCGCCTGTGGCTCAACGGGCTAAGGCGCCAGCCACGTACACCTGAGCTGGTGAGTTCGAATCCAGCCCGAGCCCGCCAAACAACAATGACGGCTGCAACCAAAAAATGGCCAGGCGTTGTTGCGGGCTCCTGTAGTCCCAGCTGCTTGGGAGGTGGAGGCAGGAGAATCGCTTGAACCCAGGAATTGGAGGTTGCTGTGAGCTGTGATGACACAGCACTCTATCCAGGGCAACAGCTTGAGGCTCTGCCTCAAAAAAATAAAAATAAAATAAAATAAAGTCAGAAATCCAGAAAGGATGGTCACTATCAATGTGTCTGTTCAAAGCAATACTGAATTTTCCAGCCTGTACCATAAGAAAAAGAAAACAAACAAATGGTATAAACCTCTGGAAAGGAAGAAACAAATGGTCATATATGTATAGATCATGTTACTGTCTACAAAGACAGTCCTAGAGATTCTACAAACTGTTAAAGCTATTGAGAGGGTTTATGTTGAGAGACAATTTTCCATGGTTCTGTTGCATAGATGTCTTGCACACAGGGGCGCTAACTTCCCTTTTGTTCTGGACTATCTTTTTGGATTATCTTTTCAGGGATGTTTATGTATCAACCATCTTTGGAACATAGAATTAGTGTCCCTGTGGAGCCGAAGGCAGGTCTGCTCACTATCCAGTGTAATAAAGATTACTCCCTAAAAAAAAAAAAAGACATTTATTTGGGAATAGGCATTGCATAGAAATACGTGTGTCATAGTGAACTGTGTGTATTCAGGAAGACAAAGGAGGACAAAGGTTTTTTTTGTTGTTTGTTTTTTTGAGACAGACTCTTACTGTCTCCCTCGGTAGAGTGCTGTGGGGTTGCAGCTTCTCAACCTGTGGATCGCGACCCCTTTGTAACAATGAAAATATATCCTGCATATCAGATATTTACATTACGATTCATAACAGTAGCAAAATTGCAGTTATGAAGTAGTAACGAAAATAATTTTATGGTTGGGGGTCACCACAACGTGAGGAACTGTATTAAAGGGTCGCGGCATTAGGAGGCATTGGATTAATAAGGATCAATAACAAGGTGCTGTCAGTACAAAGTTGGGCAGGCAGTTGCTGGGCAGAAGGCCTTGAAGAAGTGTTTTGGGGGGTTAGGTTGAGATGGCTTCTCCATAGTCTTGTGTGATAGTTCTTGCTATCAGGTAATTTTGCCTGAGAGCCCTCCCTTCCTGGCCTTCCCCAGCTCTGTTTGTCAGGGCTCCTAAAACAAGTGCCTCCGTTTTGATTCTGACAACTTTCACAGCAGCACTGGTCAGATATTTGGGTTCCCTAAACTCAGGGTTCCTCAACTAATATGCAAACGCATCACGTGTGTGCCATCTATCTTTCTCCCAGCTGCCCACAATGTTACTTTTCTTTTTTTGGGACAGAGCCTCTATCGTCCTGGGTAGAGTGCTATGACATCACAGCTCACAGCAACCTCAAACTCTCGGGTTCAAACGATCCTCTTGGTGGCACCCGTAGCTCAGTGGGTAAGGTGCCAGTCACATATACCAAGGCTGGCAGGTTCAAACCAGGCCCAGGCTAGTCAAAACAACAATGACAACTGCAACAACAACAAAAAATATCCAGGCCTTGTGGTGGGAACCTGTTGTTCTAGCTACTTGGGAGGCTGAGGCAAGAGAATCGCTTGAGCCCAAGAGTTTGAATTTGCTGTGAGGTCAGATGCCATGGCACTCTACCCAGGGCGACAGCTTAAGACTCTGTCTCAAAAAAAAAAACACAAACCTCTTGTCTCAGCCTCCCCAGTAGCTGGGACTACAGGTACCTTCCACAATGCCTGGCTATTTTTTAGAGACAGGGTCTTGCTCCAGCTCAGGCTGGTCTCCAGCCTGTGAGCTCAGGCAGTCCACCCACCTTGGCCTCTCAGAGTGCTGGGATTACAGGTGTGAGCCACCACATTCATTTCTAAGTAGTAATGAGATGCATAACAACATTTCAGTCAAAAGCAGACCACCTGTACAAGAGTGGTCCTATAAGATTATAATGAAGCGGCTCGGCGCCTGTGGCTCAACAGGCTAAGGTGCCAGCCAGGTACACCTGAGCTGGCGGGTTCGAATCCAGCCCGGGCCCACCAATTAACAATGACGGCTGCAACCAAAAAATGGCCAGGTGTTGTGGCGGGCACCGTAGTCCCAGCTATTTGGGAGGCAGAGGCAGGAGACTCGCTTGAGCCCAGGAATTGGAGGTTGCTGTGAGCTGTGATGCCACGGGACTCTCTCCAGGGTGACAGCTTCAGGCTCTGTCTCAAAAAAAAAAAAAAAAAAAAAAAAGATTATAATGAAGCTGAAAAAGTCCTATTGCCTAATGATGTTGTAGCCATCATAATCTCATATAGCAACTCATTACTCACACGTTTGTGGTAAGTATGGTATACACAACCTACGGCCCTGCTGGTCTTAAAAAAGTCTAGCACTTACAATTATGTACAACACATAATACTTGATAATGATAGTAAACGACTGTGTCACTGGCTTATGTATTCACCATACTTTTTATTGTTGTTTTAGAGTGTACTCTTTCTATTTATAAAGAAAAAAAAAATTAACTGTAGGATAGTCTTAGGAAGGTCCAGAAGAAGGAACTGTTGTCATAGGAGGTTACAGTTCCATAAATAGTATCGCTCTGAAGACCTTTCAGAGGGACAAGATGTGGAGGTAGTTGATTTTTTTTTTTTTTTTTTTGTAGAGACAGAGTCTCACTTTATCCCCCTCGGTAGAGTGCCGTGGCGTCACACAGCTCACAGCAACCTCCAACTCCTGGGCTTAGGCGATTCTCTTGCCTCAGCCTCCCGAGTAGCTGGGACTACAG
>CAUYRH010147175.1:0-14781 GCA_963574655.1 Perodicticus potto | reverse complement strand
TGGGCTATAATTGGGTTATAGCTTTCATATGAAAGCTATAAATTAGTTTCATAGTAGGGCTGAGTACATTGGATACTTTTTCTTCCATTCTTGAGATACTTTGCTAAGAAGAATATGTTCCACCTCCATCCATGTAAACATGAAGGAGGTAAAGTCTCCATCTTTCTTTAAGGCTGCATAATATTCCATGGTGTACATATACCACAATTTATTAATCCATTCATGGGTCCATGGGCACTTGGGCGTCTTCCATGACTTAGCAATTATGCATTGGGCTGCAATAAACATTCTGGTACAAATATCTTTGTTATAATGTGATTTTTGGTCTTGTTTATTCACTCAATCTGATTCCTACTCACAGCAGATCAAAACAGGATGTGAGTTCAGCATTCTCTAGTGGCTTTAGAAACATGAGAAGTTGACATTGAGGACTGTTTTTTTCTTTTTATTGTAAAACATTTGAGTTTGAAATGTCTTTTAAACAACTAGCTCTCCAGGAGAACTATTCTAATAGTAAGATGCCAATTCAGTTGAACAGATCTGTCTTAAGGTTCACCTTTACCATCTTAGGCTCTGGTTCTAAACCACTTGAAATTCTTGCAGTAAATGACACCAGGCAGGGCTTCATCATTGTCAGAGCAGGGTCCACAGTGCTTGAGGAGGATGAAGAACATCATCTGACCAGGCTCAGTCTGAGAGAATTCCTTCTATCCTCAGCTGGAGTGCCAACTGGAAGTGCTCCAACCCTGTAATTATGTTCTGTGTCTCAAAATCGGGCTTCATCTTTCCAATGGAATAATGCTCCATTTCATCATGCTCATTTTCAATACTCTCTTCTCTCATTTCAAGACTTTAAATAACAGACATCCATCAAGACTCTGAGAAGAGGTATGCAAGGCAGAGCAGCTCTCTAGAATTAGGTCATGCCCTCAGGAGCATCAGCCAGAAATCAGGCTATGACACCCCCTAAGGGGTCTCTCTCCTTACCTCCCCCATGTCCACAAATGCTGTTGCCATCTTCTCCCATGTACACAGCCAGAGCATAAACTGGCCTAAAGGGCAGCACCAGCCCATGGGACCCTGCTACCTGATTAGGAAAGAAGAAACTCTTTCTGCCAGACTTCCTTTGCAGTTTCATTCTGGAAACCTCATTTAGTTCCTCAGCTGTATTAAGCAATATTTCTGAAAGAAGAAATTCTATTATTTAGAAAGCTCTATTTGATGTTCACATGTTACCTTTGGATATTATACTTTTTTCAGTTGCTATGGGAAGATAGAAAAGGGACAGTAGATTTAGTTCCTTTCATCGTTCATTGTATAATATCCCTTTGCATACTTATTGTGTGCCAGGCAATACAGAATATGAAACTATAAATCATATCTAGACTATGTCTATAAGGAACAGGAGGTATAAAAATAGGCTGTTTACTTGCATGATGGTAAATCCTCCTTCAAACCACATTGCACGTGATGGGAAACCAATGTAGAGGGCAAGAATCTCAAGTGGTTTAGAACCAAAGGTTGCAAAGAAGAAATTGAGACTAGACCTGCTTCAACTAAACTGGGCGTGTTACTGTTAAAATAATTGCCCCAGAGACCTGGTTGTTGAGAAGACATTTCCCACTCAAATGCCTTGCAATAAAAATAAAAATAGTCCTCCATGTCAGAGTTACATCAATTGTAAGTGTAGGACAGCTGCATAAAGTGTAAAGGTTGCTCACATACAACCACCAGGGGCGCCATTCACATAGATTGGGGTGTATCCTGTGATGTGCTGTCTGCACAAAGGTATGTGATAACTATGTGACCCTGGAAAAAAATACAGACTTTATCAGAAAGGATCATTTATACCTCCTAATTTAACTATTCTTATTTGGGGATTTACTTGGAGCCAGACCAGATTTCTAGCTTTTTGTTGCCAAACCAGATGTTAGCCAAATTCTTCAAATATGATTTGACAGAAGTTTTCTCTTCTCAAGCATTTAATGAAATACTCTAGGCCAGCGGTTCTCAACCTATGGGTCATGACCCACAGGAACTGTATTAAAGGGTCACGGCATTAGGAAGGTTCAGAACCAGTGCTCTAGCCCCTAGTTTTGGTAACAATGTCAGCCTCCCATCACTCTACAGATGCCAACTGGGAAAACTACTTCTGGGCTTTTCTCCCTGGTGTAGGTTCATGATCTTTTCCATTTTTTCCTTTTTCACAATAAAACTTTTCTATTTTCTGTTCTCCTGTGCTTGAAGCCTCGTTTATATTACAGATTGAAGATATTAATGTGATTTATAAATATTCCAGATAATACACTATACATACATTGAACAACTAATTCTTTAACTCCCTCAAGTTGTGATATTTTTCAAAAGCAATTTTCTGTCATAACCTTTGCCTTCAGACCCTCTGTTCCTCCTCATTTTGGACCATTCATTTCTTACCTTTTTGACTAATCTCACCCTAACTTCCCCAGGACCTCCTCTGAGTACCTGCTTCCAAGTTTTAGTCACTTCTGTATCATCATCCTTTGATTGATTGGTACAGGTTGATTGAAGGTACAGGTTGGTGAAAGGAGATGCTTCCAGGACAGATGGGGATGGTTTTGGAACTCAATGTCTTGTGGAGTAGGGAAAGAGGAACACAGAGGACACAGAGGTCCTCCAAGGCAGATGTGGGTAGAAGTGATATTCCAAATGTTTTTATGCATTCTCATGAGTATGACATAGAGCATACTTCTTTATAACTTTAATTTTGAGCCATAACTTTTATATCAGATGTGTACACATATTCTCAATGCACATACAATTCATTCCCCCAGGAGAGATGTTAGTTCTTTGTCTAAACTCCTAAAGAGGAAGATAAACCTTTTTCTAAACACTGTATAATTTGAAAACTAATTCATTTTAGAGAAATTACATTTTCAGATTATTATGTAAAGATAAATTCCCGTCCTACCTGGTTTCTCCAGAGCAGAGCCCAGGCAAATGAGTATAGATGATGTAGGACTGTCATTTTATTGGAGAGTTTAACCTCCATAAGGTGGGAGTGAGGGAAAAAGAGATGAACAGGGCAGGAGGGTCAGCATTTTCTAGAGTGCCGTAGGGAGACTGATTGCTCAATTCTAAATGAGAACCCAGGTCTAGAATCATCCATAGGGATGAGAAAGAAAAAACAATTTTTCCACTGGCTCCCATATCCTACTAGTCAAAGTTCACCCCACAGGAAGTTAATTTTTTCACACTTGGATCATGAATGTGTGGGCATCAGGTGGGGTGCTATGATGGCTTTACCAGAAAAACTTGGGGTGGGAGGCCAGAGGGGCACCATGTGGGTAAGAGGCAAGCCTGAGCCTGTGTGAAGCAGTGGAGTCCTTATAACAATGAGGAAAGGACACTCTAAGCTGGTCCATAAGAGGTGTCCGGTAATAGCTTCCTTCCTTAAAGTACCTCACTTCTCAAGACATGAGCAATACTGGAGTGAATTGATTACTCTTCCACATGCAAACAATTTACTCCTTCCTTTCTTCCTTTTTTTTCCATTTTATATGAGATACATGGTAGTATTTTTATACACCCCCCCCAAATAGTACCACATGGGTTTCATCAAAAGTAGCCCCTCACCAAAGTTCTACTCCCAGAAGAAATAATTTAAAACATTTTTTAAATGACTTCACTGAGTTTTTAAAATGATACAATGTCATTTAAAATTCAAACAGTTAAAAAATGTAATTTAAAAATTCAAATAATTCTTAGTGTCACCCACACAAGTCATGAAATCATGATACCTGCCAAGGTCCACTTGTCTCCAATATCACCTCTCTTTATCCCCTGCCACGTCTTTCTGGATGTGAAGAATATGTGGATGAGGCAAGAATGAGACAGGGTGAGGTGTGGTCAGAGTGGTGGATGGGAGAGAAAGGAAAGACGTGTTGTCTTCTGAATTCTATTGCCAGACATGTAAGAAAGTAGTATTTCCAAGAATCCTGAAGTCAGAAGTAAATAATGCCATTGAAATTGGAGAATATTTCTTAGCCCTATGCCCTACTGGACAATTTCTTTTGAGGTTGACAGTTTCTTGGAATCTTAATGGCTGGGTGTAAAGTCCTATACTCTATCATGTTACCATAAAAAAATGTGTTCTGTTTAGCAAAATTAAAAGCAATACATCAAGATCCATACTGTAATGTCAGCTCCATTATCTTGAGTCATATTTAATAGCAACTTGATGTCTAGTTTAGAACTCTCCTTTGGGGTTGGTATTTAAAATATATCTTAAGCCTAATCAATTCCTGTGATTCTATACTCTATGAAATTAGGTATCTTCTGTCAAATGGTGATGCAGTAAGCATCTGTGAGCAGAGTTCAGAATAGCTAGAACAGTGATCATGTTTACACATGTATACTTTGATAAGAATGAATGGCTCATACATCACAAGTGGTCATTTCATTACTTCTAGTCTCAGGAAAAAACAAGGTAGAGTTGTTAAATTATATGATGTATGAAAACCAAAAGGATTTCTTCCACACAGGAAACTGAAGTTGCAGATTCTGAGTTTCCTGTCTATGCATTCAGAGAAGGCTTCCTGGGTCTTCAGAAGAAGTCTGGAGGCAAACTGATAGGAATGATGCTTCTCTCTTCCCTTTATGACCTCCCACCGTGCTTACCCTCTTTATTGCCTTTGGCTCCTCATCAATAGAGGCATTAATTATTTAATTGATTAACTTCTTAATTAGCCTCCTTTCGCCTCTAGAACCTTTCTCTGGAAGGGACCACGTATACCCTCCACATTGTATAGTTTTGGCACATAATATGCATTCAATAAATACTTGTAAATTATTATGTTTCCTGTAAGTGCTGTCTTCTGAACCAAATTATAAATTACCAAAGGACAGAGTTTACAGTTTATACTCTGAATGGTTCATTGGATGCAATAGTGCTGAGTAGACAGCAGGGTCTCAGTGATCATTTGTTTTATTCAGTACATGGTAGAATTAAATCATATGGCATTACCCACAGGAAGGACTGCCTTCCTGGATTCTGGCCCTGTGTTTTCATACTCCTTTATACATGTCCCTTTTATAGTCTCTAATCAACTATATTTTAACTTTTTGTTCTTATATTTGACTGCCGTTCAATATTTTGTGTTATCTGAGAGGTGCTTATTTCTCATGTCTCCCTTCAGTAATTTCCCACATAGCAAAAGATGAAGAAAGAAATGACCATCTATTACTAGACTGTTATGCTAGGCAGATGGCTGTTCTAAGGGCCTTACAGATGTCAATTCAATTAATCCTTAAAAATTCTATGAAGTTGGTAATTTAATTTTCACTGGATAGTTGAAAACAGTGAAACTTAGGATTCTTCCCCAACTTCATGTATCTGACAAGGGCCAAATCAGAGACAGGAGCCCAGAACTTTTCAACTCCAAAGCCCTTACTTACTCTTCCATGGGGCTGATACACATTTCCATGACTTAATGAGTTAACAAATGGGAACCCCATGGTAGAAGACAACTAAGCTTTTGTGTTTACCCCACAATAAAGTTGGAAAACTTAATATTTATCACAATGGAATCATTTTCATATCAGACAGGTGTGTATAAGCCGTACTTTGTAGAATAATTTGGCTGCCTACCTCAGAAAGCCTTATCACCTTGGAATGACAGTTTCCTTCAACAAAATGGGGGAAGGACATACTGAAGTCACTGATAATAACTTTCCTTGAAAGGGTTAATGAAAAGCTCCATTGTTCAAGGCAAGGGGATGTCACAAACTCTTGGGGTTTAGGTGTTTAAAAGGAAACATTATCTTAGAGAGAGAGTCAGAGTCAGACTTGGGTCTACTGAGTGACAGACACTTTAAAAAGGCAGTCTTTAAACTTGATTAGAGTTACTCATGGACATGGATTTAAGGAAATTAATGTTCAGAACCTTAATTTCCATATTTTTCTTCTTGAGATTTTGCTTGTGTTTAAAATAGTGCTTCTTCCGCTTTATAAAAGAAAGGCATATTCCTCATGCATCTTAAGTTTTATGCACTTTTGTGCATATCACTAAGGTGTTAAAACCCTCCCCAGGGATCTAAGGGGAAGGCTTCTTTCATAAGTAAGATAAACATAAATTCTCAGGGCTTCTGGTTTTTCATGCATTAAAAATCTTGTGCTAAGGTTGATGTACTTGTCAGGAAGAGAGTATTTGGAGGTTTTATTTTATTTCTGGTTCCATATCTGTGGCAGAGTAAGAGAGTAGGACTAATTATAATATTCATTTAGTGATTTTCCTCTTCTGCCCACCAACTATTGTCAAAGAACAAACACATTCTACTTAAGGCAGAGTCCTTTTTGAGTAAAGAGCAAGTATCATTAAGAAACATGGAGCATGACTTTTTTCCTTTTCTTTTAAATTTGGAATGTGTTCTAGAATTACAAAACATTTTAGGTTATCTTCAACAAAATCAACCAATTTAAACAACTACATTATTTTGTTCATGTTTGATGTAATGCAAAAGCTATAAAGCTCATTTTAAAAAAGAAATTAAAACATTTTCTTCTTCCATTCTTGAGATACTTTGCTAAGAAGAATGTGTTCCAGCTCCATCTATGTAAACATGAAAGAGGTAAAGTCTCCATCTTTCTTTAAGGCTGCATAATATTCCATGGTATACATGTAACACAATTTACTAATCCATTTGTGGGTCGATGGAAGAAAAAGTATCCAATGTATTCTGCCCTACTATGAAGCTAATTATAGCTTTCATATGAAAGCTATAACTCAATTATAGCACAAGAATATGGGGAAAAGGGCAAGGAAGGGGGGGAGGGGGAGGATGGGTGGAGAGAGGGTAAATGGTGGGATCACACTTATGGTGCATCTTAGAAGGGTACAGGTGAAACTTACTAAATGCAGAATACAAACGTTTTCATATAATAAACAAGAAAATCCCATGAAGGTTATGTTGAACAGTTGGATGAAAATATTTCAGATTGTATATGAAGCCAGCACATTGTACCCCATGATTGCACTAATGTACACAGCTATGATTCAATAAAAATAAAATAAAATAAAATAAAATAACAATTTATTCTAATTACAAGAATTCTTTATTTGGCTTAAATTTTCTACCTCCTATTAATAAGAGATAAATTTACATGCTCAGTGTCAGACCCGTCAGTTTTTAGTACTATATACCTTCTTTATCCTAAAGTATGACTAAAATGCATCTTTTGTAATGTGGTCTGCCATTTATTCAGTAGTTTTTGTGATATTCCTTTCAATGGATATTAACATAGTTTTTGAATTAAAAATTGTAGTTTGATTTTTGGTGGTTTAAAGACAGGCAACTAGGTCATGTTAGTTTATCCAATATAATTAGGAGACATTAATTTATATCCATGAAATGACCAGATCAAACCAGGAATGGCAAGGTTTATATAAAGACACAGTTAAAGCATTTCAAAAGATACAATATTTTACAAAAAATTTTTCAAAACTTTTAATAGAATTACCATTTCAATTTTCCCCAAGTTTTCTGTGAATATTAGGTTATTCAATTACCTCAAAGAGAAAGAATAAAAAGGTGTAAGTAATAAGTCTTGGTAAAATTAGGTAATTAGGAAAATGACAGAGTAAAAAAGTCTTTTTTGCTCATCAGGTGGTTTGCATTGTTTTCAGCTGCAAGAAAGTAGGATATTTTCTCTTCTCTGTCTCTTCTCTCATAAGGTAGTTTGATTAATTATAAAAGAAAAGAGACTTAGCTGCATTTGCACTTTCAGCAGAGTAGAAGATATTCAATTATCTAAAAAGATACTTGATATATCAGTTAATCTACTGGCTCTATGGAATAAGTGGTTTCTAAATATTCAGGAGTTTTGGTATGTGACAAGCGCCTCACTAAGATATTTAATAAATCCTTTCAATCATTGATTCCAAAAGCATATTGAACGTTGACTATATAGCGGTTGTCCGGACTCTGGAGACGCAACATCGTACCAGTCAGACACAGCCTCAGTCCTCAGCAATGTTTCATTAGTAGGCAGGGTTCAGTGATAAATAGAAAAGTAAATAAATAAATGTTACTTAAGACTGTGGAGGAAATAATACAAAGGGATATGGTAAGGATTGTGCAGGTAAGGCTATCAGGATTACCTTAGCATGGGTGGTTGAGGAAGTTAAAATCTGGGCCAAGATCATCATTACATGAAGTGGCATCCCACTGGGAGTCTCTAGGTGAAGGGAAGAGCAAGGGTAAAAGGCCATCAGGTGGGGATGGGCTTGGACTCTCAGCCCTACATTTTAGATGATGAGAAGAACCTTTCATTTTAATGGTTCTTTACAACTGGCACAGACTTTAGAGACTCTGAGACTTCTGAGTTCTATAGCTTGTCTTACCTGACATTCTATAAGAAGAAGTATTTCTAGAATCTCTACTGCCCATAGACTAAAAGTCTTTTATTTCCTTTGACCTGCTCTTAAAATTAGAGGTAAATAAATACAACTTTTGTTGTTGTAATGGCTGTTGATCCCATTACTAAGCATCTATCCAGAAGAAAAAAAATCATTTTATAATATGGACATTTGTATGACATTGTTTATCGAAGCTCAATTAACAATCACCAAAATCTGGAAACAACCTAAATGGATTGGATTAACAAGCTGTGGTATATGTATACCATTATATACTATTCAGTCAGTAAAAGATGGAGACTTTATATCTTTTGTATTAATCTGGACAGAGTTGGAAAATATTCTTTTTAGTGCTGTATCACAAGAATGGAGAAACAAGAGTCCAAAGTACTTCAATTCTAATATGAAGCCAGTAGATGATCTAATACATACCTACATAGGAGGAAAACTGAAATCAACTCAAGGTGGGGGGCCGGGGAATGAGGGAGAGGGAAGAGGGGAGGAAGAAGGGGAAATGGGGTGCTCCTCCTTACTGGGTGCAACATTAGGATATATGGTACACCTCTTGGGGGCAAGACCCAGTTACATAAGGGACTTTACCTAACAAATTCAAACTGTGTAACCTAATTCTTTGTACCTTCGATTAACCTGAAACAATAAAAAAAAAGAAATACAACTTTTATTTTTGTCTGATAAGGTAATAAATATCTATTGTGAAACTGTTGATGGAATAACGAAAGACAAAAATCACAATGAAAGAAGCAAATCTTGGAAGAAAATAATGCTAAAATATACTGAACAGTACTAAATAAAATAAAATAAAAATATATAGGGAAAAGGAAAAAACCAGATGGATTAACATTCCCAGAATGAACCATTATTAACAGTTGTGTGAATTTTTTCTTCTTCTTTCTAGTATTTAAAATAAAACAAACATATACACATACAATTGCACATATATATAATGAAAAGTAAATTTTTGCCTTTAATTTCTAACATGTAAATTTTATCATCTACCTACCTACTTACGTACCTATCATCACATATGGATAGAAGAAAGGTAATGAATGACTTACTTGGTGTTATTATAGGTAATGAATGACTTACTTGGTATCTTGGACTGCTTCTTTGATTATATAAATATGTAAAATATATTTACATTATTACTCCTTTGCATTAAACAATGGCATTAAATAAGGCATTAAACAATATATTCACACAGTGAAAACTAAATCTATTAACCTATTAGTAGAATAATCATCTTATTCTATTAAGATGGGATCACTATAATACATTATAAGTCTCTCTATCCTCATCTTTCTATATTAGTTAGAACATAGTTTTGAGCATGTGATACAGACATTGGATATGAATATTTATAAGAAGTGGAGATTTAGGGAGTATATGAGATATAAAGCCCTTTTTTTAAAGCACACTTTCTTATTTCACTAGAAATATTGACCACATCTTCTATTTTTTCTCTGCATATGTTTTCTTGATGGTATACTTCTTTTATTACATTATTTGCCCCTCTCCCTCTAATTTAAAATGGTTTGGGTCTTTATAAGTGTTTCAATGCTGATGAACATTGAATTTCTTTAATGTTGATAATGCAGTATCACAAAGCAAGTATATCATCTTATCTTTAGCAAAAAGAAGATAATGTTGCAATTCTCGATTCTCATTAAATTCTGTTTACATCCTTCAGTGTTCTCTTGGTCTCCTTTGACATGATGAGCTGTTAACTAGACAAGATTAAAAAGTACCATCAAGTTGTGCAGCTATTCACAATTTCTACTTCAAGCAGAAATACAATGCAGGTTGTCAAAAGCTGATAACAGACTGGTGTACTCGACTCCCATAAATTCTCTCCAACCAACCTCTTGTGGTTGTGGTACAGGTGGGGGAAGTTAGGACTAAATCATGAGCATGGCAGCTCGTGATTGTGAGGTAAATCCAGTCGATTTAGCCCTTCTGGATTTCTAATAGTCTAATTGTGCTATAAATCTGGAATACTTATTTTGTTGTAATTTATTTTATTCTTTGGTATTTTAAATCCATTCATTTTAAAAGTAAAATAAAAATATAAAAGATGAACAAAAATGTATTAATAATCGTGAAAGGATTTTTAACTGTAAAATTTGGATTCATTCAAAAGACCACACTTAAGGACCAAGAAGGCCGAATGTGACCTCCAGGCAGCAGTTTCCCCACTCCTATCCCATGCCCTTTTGTGCTTCTCAAAGGCATGTGACTCTGTTCCCAACGAGACTACTCCATTTGCTTGGAGGCTAGCATGGACCTATAAATATTTCACTAGGGGACTTAGTTTATGGTTTTATCATTTCCCACCAAAATCTTCTCTTTCTGGTGAGAGGGATATTGGATACCACTCACAGAAAGTACCCAACTCTAAACTTTTGTTATTTTCCATGATCTTTAGGTATTTTTCTCCCCTTCAAAACCTATCTTACCTCTTTTTAAGTGATTTTAGAGCTCCAAACAAAAATGTGGGTTAAAAAAGATGTCCACTTACTCTGAAATTTTTCTTTTATCCCAGACACCAAAGTCTATGATGATTTTACAAGACTAAGAAAGTAGCAATATGGAGGAAATTCTGCCAACTTAATCTTCAGAAAATAGCAAGGAGTCAGCACTGCAATAAATAATCTAGTATGCTTGTCTACATGTCTATGCCATTATATACTTTGGGAACCCCTCTATCTCTGAGTCCCCCCAAATAACACAGTTCTTGGCTCATAATAATGTGTCCAACAAATGTTAGTTGAATAAATAAATCCATTCATTACTACTTCTGGCTTAGAAGTACAGCAAGAAACATCTTATAATTTCTATGTCTTTCCGTGACCTACAATTTGGGGGTCACGGTCTTTCTTATCTCTGGCAAAGTCACTTTTCCCCCACCTCTTTAAAGTATCGTTCATGAATATGCAAACGTTCTGAGAAGAAGAAGGATTTGAGAGTCTGTGACAGCGCAAACTATCTGGATGGTTGATTCTTGCTTGGCCTTGAGAGAGACAGTTTAAGAAGAATTACGTTATATCTGCTCTATTGAAGCTTCTCACATATGTGAAAAAACTGTGGTTGTGGGTCTAGCTGGTGAGGAGGAGGAGGAAGCAGTAGCATCTGGACTGGGAGGAATTTCAGTGCTGGGCATTGAGCCCTTGTGCAGGTGTGGGGGTGGCTGGTTAGCTATCCAAGTCAGAGCGGACATGTCTGAGGAAAGTCAGGGCGGCTCAGAGGTCATTGCAGTCCGACTCCTAGGCAAGCTGATCTGGTGGGTCGGGGATTGTGCCAGGAATTTCCAGTAGTGACAAGTATTGCCTAAGTTATTTATTATTATTATTGTTTTTTGAGACAGAGTCTCAAGCTATCGCCCTGGGTAGAGTGCTATGGCATCACAGCTGACGGCAACCTTCAACTCTTGGGCTTAAGTGATTCTATTGCCTCAGCCTCTGAAGTAGCTGGGACTACAGGCACCCTCCACAATGCCTGGCTATTTTTTGGTTGTAGTTGTCATTGTTGTTTGGCAGGCCCAGGCTGGATTCAAACCCTCCAGCTCTGGTGTATGTGCCCACTGAGCTACAGGCACTGAGCCTGCCTAAGTTATTTTTAATGTCACAAGAAGGTGATTTGACCAACAGAAAGGACTATTTATCAAGTATATTTTAATTTGATATTCAAATTATTAATGTTGTAAAGGTGAAAATCCAGATCTTAAAAGACTTTTCAAGTCCACCTAAAACATCTTTCTTTGACTATATAGCAGAAATTTGTGTGGTAGATTTCCTTTGGTTTTAGAATCTCAGTAGGAGCCTCAAAATGGAGAATATTCGGAAGCGCCAGAGTCAGTAACATAGGACTTAATAAAAAATAGCAAAACCAGTCCTGGGATTTTCACCCTTGACACCTCACTCCATTAGTTCATGTAAAAGAGGAAACGAAAGTAGGGAAGGACAGAATGGCAGGAATTCATAGGATATTATTCTAGAATTTTCTCCTCATTCCTATGAACCCTATCCCAGTGATGGGGCTCTAAGAGTTTGTTCCCAGAGAATGCGGGTGCCTGTGGAGAGAGGACATCAACGGCTTACTCTCTGGCTGGAAGTCTGCTGGGATGCAGAAAGAGCACACCATTTGGTATCTGGTGAGAGCGCGCCAGGGGGAACCTGACACATGCACCTAGCAATCTGGAGGAATTTTGAAGTGTAAGAACCCACAGTGACGCAGCAAGGAGAGAGGGCAGACCTAGGGGAAAGCCACACTGCTACCGTCTGGCAAGGTAGGGATCCCGCAACTCCCCATGCAAAATGAATGTTCAAGATACAAATGTAGCAATGTAGCAGAATCCAAACTGAAAGACTTTCTGCACAAGATGCTTCTTAGAAGGGTACAGGTGAAACTTACTAAATGAAGAATATAAATGTCTGCACACAATAACGAAGAAAATGCCATGAAAGCTATGTCAACCAGTTTGATGAAAATATTTCAAATTGTATATAAAACCAGCACATTGTACCCCATGATTCCATTTATGTACGCAACCGTGATTTAATTTTAAAAAAGGCAATATGTTGGAGGCTTTCATTAAAACTGATAAAGAGAGTGAAGGACTGCTTTAAAGATGCTGTGAATAAGTTGGGCAGTTCCTCTCTGGAGAAAATAGGTGAAAACCTGTGTGTAACGGTTACAGTGAACACCATTCAGGTGATAGGCACACTTATAGCCAAGACTCAAACATCACAAACATGATCCACGTAACAAAACATACATGCCCCCTTAGTATTTTGAAACAGTAGAAACAAAGAGGAAGAAAAACTGGGCAAATTTTCA
The DNA here is from genome assembly GCA_963574655.1 of Perodicticus potto. Classification (NCBI taxonomy): domain Eukaryota; kingdom Metazoa; phylum Chordata; class Mammalia; order Primates; family Lorisidae; genus Perodicticus; species Perodicticus potto. The sequence goes on along the minus strand of CAUYRH010147175.1, from coordinate 1,531 downwards.
ATACTAACAACAAAAATTTCATAACCCGGAAATTGGTCTTAGGAAATCTGGCTTGTTCTAATACATCCCTTAAAACTCTCTCCGCTTCTACCTCTTACCCAGTTCCAAGGTTGATCCAACATTTTTAGGTATTTCTACAGCAGCACCACACTTCCCAGTACCAGAAGCTGTATTCGCTTGCTGGAGGTCCTGTAACAAGTGCTGCAGTTTGGGCTGCTTACCAATAAAAATTTATTTTCCCATAGTTCTGGAAACCAGAATTCCAAGATCAGTGAGCTAGTGGATTTCATTTCATATCCAAGCCAGTTCTGTCCTTGGCTTCTATATGATCCTCTTCTCTCCCTGAGCTCACACGGCCTTGTCTCCGTGTGTCCCTATGTCCCAACCTCCTGCTCTTGTAAGGTCACTAGTCAGATTGGATCCAGGCCTACCACAGGACCTCATTTTACTTTGATTACCTGTTCAAGGCCCTGTCCCAACAGCAGTCACATTCTGAGGTACTGGGGTTAGGATTTCAACATATGAATTTCAGAAAAGGGGGATGTCAGTATGTGGTAAAATCTGTACTCAGATAAATGGCTGATCATGGAACTGTGTACCTCCACAGGTAATCCTCTCAGTGAGATGGCCTAGAATTTAAAGAAAAGTAAAAGTAAAAATAATCATCATCCCTCAGGGAGATAAAACAGCCACAGTATATTGCCTGAAATATTTAGTTTCAACTGAAATAGCAAACTTGTGAACAAACAGGAAAGTGTGACCTATACTTAGGGGGAGAAAAAGGAAGCTTTCAATAGAAACCACATCTCTGAGTGCAGCCTTATGCTGGATTTGCAAAATACTTCAGGTCAGCTAGTAGGAAAATGTTTTAACATTGAATGAAATGTCATTAATGAAAAATATGCTAACAAGTAAGCAAGAAGGAATACAAAGTAAAAAAAAAATTGGAAATTAGAAGAATAAAATCTGAAGTGAGACATTTATTATTGAAAGAACCAAGCTGACTCCATTTTGTTAAAACTAACTCATTTTGTTCCACAGCCTTTCACTAATTCTACCTTGCCCCACAGCCTTTTGCAGCTACACATCAAAGGTTAATTTATGGCTGCATACCAAAGACTCAATTTACACCCGAATACCAAAGGTGATAGGCAACCTGCAACCTGCTTCCTCTCCCACCCGCAGCTCCAGTATGTCCGCCCCAAGCGATAAGGTGCCTAACACAGGCCATCCTGGTAGTAAATATTTCCCCAGGCCAATTATCCCAAAACAGACATTGACCAGGCCCTTATGCCCCCTATCAGCTCTCCCCAGCAGTTCGTGTCCAACCCCCCCTCCCTTTGTTCTTTTCTGTACCCTTAAAACTGCTCTTCCCTCTGCGGGCGAGGCTTTTTCTGCTATCCTGCCTTGTCAGGAGCGGAAAGCCTTGGCTAGCCAATACATGTTTTTGCCTCTTGCTTTTGCATCGGACTTGGTTAATGGGTGATTTGGGGAAGGGGACCTCATGATTTAGGCACAACACTATATGGCT
>CAUYRH010147171.1:0-14319 GCA_963574655.1 Perodicticus potto | reverse complement strand
CCTTGGTGTCTCCTTCACTTTACACTTGGGACTAAATGTGGAACCCCCATTTCCTATGCCTAGGTCAGTTTCTTGTGAATTTCCTAGGCCTCAATTCCATGAATGGACTGTGTCCATTCATTGATACACTCATTCACCTTGCCCCCGGCCGAAGGGACTGTATTCATTCGTTTCCTGGCCAAGGAACCCATATACCTATATACCCTGAGGCTAGAGGCCTAGAGGAGGAGACGGGGAAAGACCGGGAGAGGAACAGAGAGAGCTTCTCTCTCCCCACTTGAAATCTCTCCCTCCACCAGGAGCTTTGGTGTTTTCTGTATTCTTTTCTGTAAATCAATTCTGTCTTACCATGGAGGGGTGTGTGGGGGGGAATAATGTAATGAAGAATAATAAAATACATGTATTTAAAAAAAAAAAAAAAAAGAAAGCCTAACTCGTTTAGCCAATAGTCAGACAGACAATCTTTAAACCCACCTATAACCTTTAACTTCCTGCTTCCAGAGGTCCTGCCTTTTGGGGCCAAACCCATGTATGTTTTCCATGGACTGATTTATGACTTCACCTGTAATCCCTATGTCCCTGACCACCCCTGTAATCCCACCACCTCCAGTCTACTTGCTCAAGCTTCTTGGGTATGGCTGTGGGTCATGGTCCTCAAATTTGGCTGAGAATTAACCTCCTTACATTATTTTAGAGATTATGGCTCCTTTTATGTCCACAGAGCCTAACCTAGCTTAGTGTATCCTGTGTTCAGCATCCTCCTCACTCTAACCTACAGCTGCCAGTTCACACTGGCAACACAGAGGACGGCAGATTATGGAGATTTGCACACCCTCCTGATCCTGTGGCTCCCTGGGTGCCCAGCATCACAAGAGACTGGGGAAAAGATCGAAACTCAAAGTACAGTTGTTTCTACTTAATGTGAATTAATTTCATACCACCCTAAGTCCACAGATTTTAAGTCAAACCATCCTAAGGTAGGGGGACCATGTGTATAGTACAGCCTTTACTTTGGGCTACACAGCTATTTAATAACTAAGGTTGACATGCATCATTCTATTTTAAATTATTTGTGTGGAGGACTTTGGGATCTTTATGTTGAAAAAGTTTTACAGGATGTTTCTTCATTTAGTGGCCTGTTCAGTTCACAAGTTAGAAAACATCCATTTCCATAGACGTTTTTATGGATTTTCAGGGATAAAGGCCAGCTTGGGGGGATGTGACACCAAATAAATGCGGGTTGAAAAAATTTCAGGCTCATTTATATAAATTATGAGTCTACAGGACATGCGCTTATCTCAATGGCTAATCTTTGTGTTATTTATATAATATTAGCAACTGTGTTCATCATTTCTTTCTATTAATAAAAAACACACTTTCACACAAGACACACCCTAATTAGAAAGAGAATTAGAAAAATACCAGAGAAATATTACAAAATATAGGTTTCAGTACTAAGGAAAGTGAAGTTTAAGCTGTTATCTTTCACAATTCCCCAGGCTCCTCTGGATGTTTTCACAGTATTTGAACCCCCATCTGTCCTAAATTGTAATTGACTGCTCTTTAGAATGCAGGTGCTAATTAACTTCTTAACACTTCTTTGCACAGCCCTAAAAGCCCAGCCTTCCCGCTTCTCTGACTTGTGAGGTGTCTCTTTGAGTTGCCTTCTAAAAGAGGTGTATACTCTCACAGTGAGTATGTATTACTTTTGTAATTAAAAACTTGAAATAACATATAACTTGTAAAAGGGTGCAAGCATCCTTTCCTCTTCCTAACTCACAAATAACTTTCCATGGGTCAGGATGTGAAGTAGAGTCCCTGCCCAGTCCTCTGAGATTGGGAGGTTGGTTTCCCTTGGGTAAGACCCGGGGTCTGCATTTAAACACATGCTCCTCAGAGGATCCTAGTCCTGGAACAGCTGGATGGAAACACTGGGCCTGTTTCTGACGTGTTGTGCTTTGTTTGAAGGTTTCAAAAGAGGTCCATCGAGTGTCTCCACATTTTGATTGTCAAACAGCTGCTGATTTCTGTTGCCTTGTAAGAAAAATATAGCATCACAATTAATTACATGCTGTTTACCCTTGGTCAGATTCATCTTCTGATCGCAGAATCCACATTTCTTGGTTATTAGGACCTGGGCTACTGACTAAACATTTTTAGTTTTTTGTTGTTTTAATGATCAGTATTTTTCTTGTCTTCTTTGGGTATAATTTTAGGTATCTTTGGCTTTCCTTTTTATTATTTTATTATGTACTATTATTATAAATGTTACTGATGAATTCTGTGCTTCTTAAATAAATATTTATTTGTTCCATCAGATCCTAGCCCAAACATGTTTGCCCATGTTTTGAATTTTCTCTTTGTGATAATTTCCAATTTGTGCGTGTGTGTGTTTTCCTGGCTGGACTATTAGGGTGCTTGCTATTATAATTATGGCACAGATATTCGTATAGAAAACACATCTGAACACTTCAAACACTTGAATAGATAAATTAATTTAAAACATTTATTGAATACCCACTTATTTCCTTTTTCTGTGGAATCTAAAAGTCATTTGAAGCTATTTTTGCATGTTTGTATCAGTCTAAATAAGATAATTATATCAAGTAAGTAAATACTTGGGCTAGAAACACAGTGATTCGTTGATATCAGATGGTAATTATCAGTATTCTACTTAAATTAAAGACTACTATTTAAGACAGCCATTGACAATGGATTAAAAAAGGAGGTTAAAATGCTCAGGCACATTCTTGAAATTCAGTGGATATCTCCCTCATGATGCAGGGCCATGTATGAAGTCTGTGTTTAATGATTATCCTGATTCTTAATTATTTTCATGGAAAATCTGGAAAGCTACTTTTCTCTCTCTGTAAAAAATACTGTTTTGAAAATATTTCTCTGGAGATTTGAAGAATAATAAAAGGCCAGATTCCACTGTTTTCAGACATTTCCCGATGCTCCTCACTTCACACATTTACACTCATACATGGACGAAATACTTGCTGCGGCATTTTCTTTCTGCCCGGAGAACAGCTGTAAAGATATGAATTGTGCTTCGGTTATAAATGGATTGCCAAAAGGGACAGAACGGGTTGTGTATCTCATCAGCATGCCCTGTCTGGTATAAATAATGAGACGGGAACTTGGTAAATTGGAAATTTGTGATAAAAATGAGATGTGATATTATGAAGTCCCACCAGTTCCTCCTTCTGGATACATCGATTTTTAAGGCACTCGGCAAGATTGCTAAATCAATGATTGCCTGTCACAAAATGTTGGCTAAAAGGGCTGTATTACCGGGGTCAACTACAAATTAGCCCAAAGGGTAAACACAAAGGTAGTACAAATGTTAAGGGGAAAAAAAGTCACGGATGTTGTAAAATATAGTTGGAAAGGCACAGCTGTTGGAAAATGTGTGTGGTCTTTTTCTCTTACTCCATCTAATATTCTTAAACTGGAAAGAGTTATAGTAACTAGAAAGAGTTGGAAAAACTGGAAATAGAACTGAATCAAGTATGTTATTTTATTTTATCATTTCAGTTATTTTTAAAACAAAACTAGGCTTTTCTTTGATGTTTCCCCAAATTCTCTGAGTGTGTCTATCAAATCTGCTAATTTTTGCTTTTAACTTTCATAAGCACCTAGTAAAAGTTGCTATTTCCCAGCATGGCATCATGATTAAAATTTAAAGAAATCTAAAAAAAAAAAAAAAAAAAAAAAAGATGTTTCCAAATGTGTTGTATAAATAGATCAGTTCACTTTGCATTTCTTTTCAAAATGAAATCTGATTTATTTCATTGTGATCAAATCTGAGGATTGGAATAAAAACCCAACTCATCTACTTATACATGGACACCTGCACTAATCATTTGCTGTAAGGAATCAATATTCTGAAATCACAGCCTGCCTTTGAATTTGGGCTATTCATCATGTCCCTTCATCAGGAAGACTTCATTTACACATCTCCAACCTGCTCTCCACCTTTGCCTGTTATAGGTCTCAGAATAAATCTTTTCTGTATATCCATCATGCCTCAAAAATACTAGGGGCACAGCACATGCAGGAATATTTTCGTCCCTACTTCTCTCCCCAGTAGCTGTGCGCTAACTCCCCACCAGTCACCAAGGACCCATATTCATCTCTGCTGCCCACTCTTACACCAGGACCAGTTGGATGGGATATTGTAATCAATAAGCATTTATAGAATGAGAAGAAGTGATGAAAGACGAAGAGTAGGGAGAAAGAAGGATAAAAACAGAGAGAAATGAAAGAACAAGATGTGTCAGTGAAATATTAATTCAATCTTCCTCCTAATAACTATTTATATGACTAAAAGGCATGGTTCACATCAGGTTTATTAGTACATCTTCAGGCTAAAAGCATAATCAATTCATTTTTCTCTCTCCATTTCTCTCTCCTTTTCTCTCTCCATTTTTCTCTCTCCATCTTCCCCTCTTCCTCATCTTTCCTCTTCCACCACCTCAAATTAAAAAAAAAAAAAAAAAGCAAAACAAAAAACCTTCCTTGTTGACAGAACTGTAATATTTTGTAAACCCGTTGCCCAACCTTCCATATATTATTTGCTTTTTGCCAAGATTTTAATTCAGGCATGCAGAGAGCTTTGAATATGTTTTTTTCCAACTCTATCTAGGCATGCACGTACCAATGTCCCACTACAGGTTGAATTCCCCTAATCTGAAAATCCAAAATCCAAAATGGCTCTGAAATCTGAAACTTTCTGAATGCCAATAGGACACGACAAGCAGGAAATTTCACACATGACCTCATCGGATAGGTCACATGCATTATTAAAATTATAAAATTACCTTTCAGGCCATGTGTATACTATGTATATGAAGCATGAATGAATTTCCTGTTTAGACTTGTGCCTCATCCTCAAGATATCTCATTATGCAAAAATTCAAAATTTTAAAAAATCTGAAAGTTGGAATATTCCTCATCCCCACTCTTTTGGAAAAGGAAGACTCCAACTGTTTATTCTTCTAGGATGTTTGTGTGTTACGCTCCTTTGCTTAATAGAACCATGTTTACTGCTTGACATATAACTATAAAAGTTCTTCCTTTTCCCTCACACATCTCTTATGATGACTTAGGGGAAAGAAGATAAGTTTTCCTTGGCTCCACCTCCATTCAGGAAACAGCTGATAGCATAGCACCAGAGGACAAAACGGTGGGGTTAGGAATTGATTTGGGCCAGCTGGATTTCAAATCCAGTGATTCATTTTATTCAAGGTGATATCTCTTTGCCAAGGCTAATTTTCTGATAATGGCCTCACCATGTGGTTATTTATAAGGATTATATATGTGTGGAGTTCTTAGTTACATGAGTGTCCTGACTATTTACAGTAAGGTACCTAAACTTTAGAGCAGCAGTTCTCAACCTATGGGTCACAACCCCTTTGGGGATTGAATGACCCTTTCACACAGGTGACCTAAACACATCCTGCATATCAGATATTTACATTATGGTTCATAACAGTAGCAAAATTACAGTTACAAAGTAGCAACGAAAATAATTTTATGGTTGGGGGTCACCACAACATGAGGAACTGTATTAAAGGGTTATGGCATTAGGAAGGCTGAAAACCACTGCTTTAGAGTCTAACTCCCTGAATTTGAGTAAAACATGAACTTGGTTAGAATAGGTCTCTCCACTTACTGGTTGTATCTTACAATACGTAGTACATTTGTGTAGCTTCTTTTAGCCTGTTTTCCCACCTAAAAAATGGAGACAAGAGTATATCTTTAATAGATGTGTTTGAAATATAAAAATGAGTAAAGGAAGATAAAGGAATCTGCATATTTTGTGGCATGTAGTTGAATTAGGAGCAGGTGATGCATTTCTATTACTAGATTTGAAGTCCATGCCTCTATGATGAAAACTAAAATTTAATTTTAAATATCCTAATGCAAGAATACACATACTCTACACCTCTTCCCATTGCCCCACTATTTTTTTTTTTTTGTAGACTAGAAGTGTTAGCTTTGAATCAAATGGAACTCGACTTGAATTCCAGCTTCTCCATTATACCTGTGTCTGCTGAAGCTGCCATATCAAATTCTTACAGACTCGGTGGCTTAGGCAATATATAACTTTTTTCCCACATGTCTGGGGGCTGGTCAGTCCAAGAACAAGGTGCTGGCAGGTCCTGTGTCCAGTGGGAGCTGGCTTCCTAGTTTGTAGATGTGTCCTCAGATGGCCGTCCTTATTTGTGTGGGTCTTCGGGAAATCCCCTAACAGAAAGAGGTCCACCAGACTTCAGAACCTCACACCAGGAAAAGACAATGCTTCCAGCAACTCCCAATACCTCCCCGCCCCCAGCTTCTTCATTACTATCAAATGATTTTGTCGGTGTGTGTTCTAAGGAATTCTCCTTATCCAACATCCTGCTTGCCCTGCGTGGAAGGTGGCTTTGCAGGTATTCTATTCACTCTGTGCTTAACTTGTCTTTGATGCTTGATTTTCAGACTTGGGTGCATACTGATTACTCTCCATGGAGATGACTGACCATCTTGATGCAAAATTGTGAAAAACAAATAGGCTCCAGCCTGTGACTTGTGATGCCTCATAGCACCATTGTTTCCCATCTACCTGGGTAGGAATTAACACCTGATAAAGACACTTTCTATCTTCTAAGCAATCCTTCTCCCGAGCAATGTCCTCAATTTATTATTTCTTCTATAGGAAGGTTTCATGAGCAGGAGTAAGTATTTGATATCATTCTAGATTCTATTTGGAGCTACAAAAATGGGTACAACTTTAGGAAGATAAAGTCATGTCTACCCTTGTAAGTCAAGGGAAATGCCATACGATTATTCTTTAATAAGTTCAAATTGAAAGAAAGACAGAACAACAGAAGCAATACATGACACCAATGGATCAGCCTGCCAGATTAAGTTGTGAATAAATCCTTCAAAAGAAAATAACCTATGCATTCATTCTTATTCACATGTTTATTTATACACAAATATTTCCATACAAGGCACTTTCTGAGATGTTGGAGAGAAAAATAAAAATATTATGTCATATTCCCTCCACTTGAAAATGTAAGATACCGAAGCATTATAGCATTTGTGAAGGTTTGTGTAGTAGTTAAGAGGGCAGGCTCCTTGTCTGGTTTTGAATATGGGCCTTATCCCTTTCTACTTGAATTGAGATATTTATGACTGAGTCTCCAAGACTTATTTCAAAGATTAAGTGAATAAATATTTTATACTAAGCATTGTTCTTAGCATTTGTGTAACAAGGACAATATAGGGTCGTATTTATATGTGATAAGAACAGATTACGAAGGAGCCAGTTAATTCTGGAGAAGTGGATTAGAAGAGAAAGTTGCAAGAATAAAAAGGAATATTGTTCTTAAGAAACCTCGTCTAAAAGGAGAACGTATGTATGCATTGCAACTTGTACATAAAAGTAAAGGTACCCTCTGAAGACAGTTAAAGTTTTCTGAGAATGCAGAAGAAATGACTTTGCTTAAATCTTGAATCTGGATCACATTAAGTTCGGTGGCTATGTTAAGGATTCATAGGAATGGACTTGAATCAATAATAGTTGGAGGCTGGGTGTGATGGCACATGCCTGTAATCCTAGCACTTTGGGAGCTGAGATGGGAGTATTGCGTGAGCCCACGAGTTCCAGACCAGGGTGAGCAACATAGTAAGATAGTGTCTGTATAAAAAATAGAGGAAAAAAATTAGCTGGACATGATAATAGTGCCTATAGTAGGTCCCAGCTACTTGGGAGGCCACAGCAGGAAGGATTGCTTGAGTCTAGAAATTTGAGGTTGCTGTGAACTATGATCACACCACCATACTCTAGCCCAAGAAACAAAGCAAGACCTATTAAAAAAAAAAAAAAGATCGCTGGGAAGATTAGGAAATTCTGGGTACTTTCCCTAAAAGAGCTGTTTAAAACCCTCTTTGGGCAGGCACCGTGGGGGATAGAGGCGGGTGGCTTGCTTAAACTGAAGGTGGCTGAACTTAATTACGCTCAGAAGTTCAAGAACAGCCTGAGCAAGAGTGAGACCCTATCTCCACTAAAGTAGAAGAAAAATCCACTGGGCATTGTGGTGGGAGCCTGAAGTCACAGCTCCTCAAGGGAGGCTGAGGGAGGAGGATCACTTGAGCCCAGGAGTTTGAGGTTGTTGTGAGCAACCCTGCCTCTGTGACATAACAGAGTGAGACTCTTTCTCAAAATAATAAAAAAAAAAAAAAACTCTTCCAACTTTCATTTCCCTAGATCAGCTCCAAACTGATTAACCTAACCTATTTCCTGGGTGAGTTTTTCTAGATTTATAGCCTTGCCTATGAAATGTGCTTGATTGAAAGTTGAAGAAAAGTATCATCTTTTACTGACAGCCTTTCCTAACCTCAATATCAGTGTCCCCGCATATCCGTAGCCTTCCCTTCGCTGTTTCTCTGCCCCTCCTGCATTCTTCAGGGTTTCAAGTTTACCTATAGCATTCTGTCACATCACTTGGCAGCTTACCGTTTAATTCTCTGCATTCCTACTGCTCTGTTCTTTAAGACAAGAATCTTCTAACTGCAGGTTCTTAGGTGCTTCAATAAAGCACCTTTATGTTCAAGTAAAGCTTGACATATGCAGGTTCTCAATAACAAGATGCTAAAATCATGTAGGGTCCAAATAGATTATCCCAATTTACCTCCATTCTAGCTACATCCTGGAGGCAGGACTGTATATTTAGTGTGATACATACACTATATACTCATTTCATTTTAAATCCCTTTGAAAGTGTTGTTCTTGTAATGATTGCATAATTAAGCCTGTGTCGTCTAGGGTCTTCCTTTTCCAAAAGCTCAGTGGGCTAAGGGGCTTTTCAATTTGTCAGATTTGACATTTGATAGGATTTTGTCTTCCATATTCAGAAAAGGAGGGCAACGCCAGCCACACTATTATCATTTTCAAACTCCTGACTCTTAGCTGGAGAAGTACGCTTATTCTAAAAGAATAAAATATTAATAGCCACTATAGTAGGTACAGTTTTGATCTCAGGCATCTTAGCCTTAAAGTCAGGTTTTATCAAACACAAATAAAGTAGCAGGCCCTGGAGAGCCCAGGGGTGTGGTTCAACTGATACCTTGTCCTCCAGAGAGTAGTGATTGTGAGTGATCTTCACGGAGCTTCAGGATCAGAATATGATGTGGCTGGTAGTATTCCCATCTTTTGGATTAAGAAACTGAGTCCTAATGATGTGAAAAAACACTTTCTTGCTGTGTGAGACTCAAAGTTGTGGTTGTAGAGTCTCAGTGTAATAATATAATGTCAACTGACACTCCATTATAATTGTGTGTATATATAATTGTATATAGACATATGTATGTATATATATGTATTATATATATATATCGTGTGTGTGTATGTATATAGTTGTATATGTATGTTGTACTGCCTTTAAGAATTTTAATTTAGCAGACATTTGCAGTTTCCTACAATAATGAAAATCCATCTGGAAACACTGTTAGGACAGAAATTCTAACTCTCCTGCCTATTTTTTGCTCTTTATTGTCTAACTTGGTGCCTCGTACACAAAACATACTGTAAAAATAGCGATGGTGTCAATGAGATGAATGAGTTTATGTAACAAGGTGGGATGAATGAAGTTTCCCTACCGTAGTCCTCACATACTGTGGAAGGCACTGACGTGCCTCCGATAGCATCATCTTGCAAGGTCACGATGAACATAGCTTCCAGTCGGAAGCTACATGATGCTAGCTTCGTTCTCAAGAATTGATAGGATTTTCTTCCATAGGTAACTAATTAGAAAGCTATCATAGTTGGGAATAGGCATCTTCTGAAGAGAAAATACACTTTTTTTTCTGTTGTGTTAGAAAGGAGTCATCCTATTCCAGAAAGGTTTATTTATGCACATGGTACTGTGAAATAGGCTGCTTATTTCTTTTCACAACCAGGCCTCCAATTGTCCTCATTATCTGTTTGCAAAGGCAGTGCGTGTGCCACCATGCCAGCCTTGTTTGTGAGGACTGCAGAAGGTACTTTCCCCTGTGCACGGTAAACGTGGCTGAGATTTTACAGTTACACGTTTTCACACAGTATTTTCTATTTCTTTCACCCAGTGCACATTACAGATGTTTGCTGAAATGATGGGAGGGTGAGTAGAAGACATCTGTGTGCTGAGATGCATTTTCTAAAGTGTTTAATTGTTTCAGAAAGTTTCAGATTCATGTTAAAAACACAAGGTCAAGTGGATGTGGACGTTTCATTAAGTTACAAAATTGTTTGGTTCCCTAGATGCTCCAGAATAAAATATGGAAACTGAATTTTACTTCCCCAATTGATGTCCCAAATCATGAAGCCAGAGAAATGACAGGATGGGTTTCGGTGCTGTCCGACGCTTGACTGCAGTGGAGAATCTGTCCCTGTTCCCATCGTAAATTCAATTTGGAGCACGTGGACTTTGGCAGCAACATTTCAGGGCAGACTGAGAGTTGGCACATGAGGAGAACACCCAGAGAGCAGCAGTCAGGCCTTCACAAAAAAGGGGGAAAGAAGGGAAAACTGATCATTTAGGATTCCATCGTGTGATACATATGTCATAAAAGAGAGGTTCCTGAAGTGAAATGGGAGCCCATGCCGCCTCAGCCTCTTATTCAGTTGGCTTTTATAAATGGCAAGATTGATCATTCACAAAAGAGAAGGGCCGATCTCCTGTAGTCACCTGGACATCACTCTTCTAGTAATTCAGAGTGGGCGTTCCTACAAGGAAGTGGGTTTCCTGTCTTCCTGCTTATAGTTGAATGATCAGATGGTATATTTCACTATTTATTTCCAGTAGAGCTTGGCTGAGGAAGAAATCTCCATAACTAGGGTTTTAAATAAAAAGCCATAAATTTAGCTGATCCATGTTTAATCCTCCTTATCCTGCAAAGACCCCCTAAGGTGTCCCTTTAGAGGTTTGGCTATTTGGCATGTGTCTTCTATAATTAAACAGTAACAGTGAAAAATATTCGTAGAATTTAGGCCATGTTTCCTACTGGGGGAATTTGCTTGAGGCCCTTCAAGAGAAATGAATGTTGAAGACTAAGGTATCAGTTCAAGAGACAGCGAAGAAAACTGCATGGACGTCCCTGCATTTATTTTTTTAGGTTTTTCCTTAAGCACGTTATGGTCTGTGATTGGTTGCAACTGAGTGGGGGTCGGAGATACAAACAAATCAACAACACAACAAACACAAAACCTGTAGAAATACATACCAGTCAAGTATGGGCATATCTGAGAGCAGTAAAAAATTACTTGATTGGGCAGGACACATTTAAAATATCCAAGGCCAAAAGCTTCCTCCTCCAGTAGGGGATTATTTAAACGTCAACAAGTTATGCAGGTCTTATGAAATTACTGCTCTGCCATTCGACAACAATCCAAAAAAAATGTTGTCATGGAAACCTGTGCCCCAATACTTACTGTATTGCATAGGATGATAGAAGTTGAGTTTGTGGGTTTAGTTTTATTAAAATAATGAAGGCAGTTGCATCGTTGCTGTGACCTGTTATGTCTGATCTTTGGGATGTGTGAATGTTTAAGACATTTTCAGATGATAATGCCAGACACTCAGCCCATGCGTCGTACAGACTGAGCTTGGAACAGGACAGCTAACGGGTCAAATCTAAAGTTTGAAGATAACAGAAGAACAAGAATGCACATCCTTCTGAATTTCAGTGACTGCAGAGGTTCTGCCTCTGTATTTTCCCACCTGCTATTGAAATGCTGATTCTTTCAAAATGTGTTACCAATGACTCTTTGCAAATAGGGTTTGTGTTCTTCTCATCATAAGAGTCTTAGCTTTTTCCCATGTGCACATTTTTACACTGCACCAAACCTTTGTTTTCCTGCTCGGGGTGTCAGCACCAGCAGTTTTCTTTCTGAATAATGTGCAGAATTTGTGTGCTGACTTGCTCATAAAAAAAAGGATACCCGAGCTAACAGAGCTGCACTACCTAAACCCCAACATCTTATTTTCCCAGAGGTCTTTCATCTTCGTTTGTCGGCACTTTGGAACCTCTAATCTGACAGTGTAACGTTTCTGATGGTTAATTTTGCTTGTAGTGTTTATTGCCATTATGGGGGCATATGTGTGGGTCTTGCTGCTAATAGGAAGAATCTTTCAGGTATGGCAAGAGGCATATTATACTGTGAGACTTCTGTTAATTAAAATCCAAATTTTAATTGGATTGGCAAATTTTAGTTAAACATAAATGCAAATATATATATATGTAGATACATATATATATGTATTTGTTAAAAGAATTCACCTTGGAATTGACATATTCACGCTTGACTTGATAATAGCAGGCTGAATTGTGGTGACAGGGATCATTTTTGTTGACAACAGCTGGAAATACAACAGCTATATTATTATAATTAGGATCAGTATCAAGTTGGATTATAATAGGGGCTTTCTTGGAGAAATGGCACAGAGTCAAATTTATAGTCACTAGCTAAATGAGTCTCTTGTATCCTTGACAAAGAGACAAAAACAGCTCCGAATGAAAACACAAACAGAGAATCCTGGTTGTTATATTTCCTGGGTATTACTCAGGCTTCTATTTATCACATACCAACACTTGCCGCTTTGAAGGAACATTATCCTGCAAGGTTTACACTTTTCAATTTGCCTCCGTGGTCTGCATTCGGCATGCATTTCCATGAAGAAGCCTACATTGCAACAAGACTGACAATCTTTTCTGCAGCAAGATTAACCTCCCCGCATCCATTTTCCCCCCTATGGGTAATCACTTGACAAACGCATCCACAAAACCTCCACACACATCCATCCCAGTGTACAGGTGCATCAACAGTCTTGAATCACTATTAGGAGAAATATCATCCTTGACGTAAAGTAGTGCTGCCTTTTCATTTTCAGATGTCTAAAGTTGAAGAAGGATGTGGATTTCCAGGAAGCCAGGAATCAGGCAGAAATATCCCGGATGAGAATGTGGGTAAAAGCTTGTCTTAGCTTTGCTGCCATCCCAGCCCTGTAGTTCATCTCGGCAGTTGTGCGGGATTTGCATGGCCTGGGAGATAAGGCGTTCACTCTAATGCCATCCATTCTAACAACACTGAGAAACTTCTACTGGTGATGTGCCCACAGCCTAGCCTTGTACTTACTATATTAAACACTTTATTTTTTTTTAATCCCAAGCTAAATAGGAAACTGACATGAGATAGATCGGATGGAAGAATGCGAGATTGTGTGGGTGTGTTTTCTTTTGGTCAATTTTCCTAACAAAATCACGTTCTTACTAATACATGAACATATTGTTACATTTGTGACAGTCTTTTTGACTTCCTCCCAAATTTAATTAATGAGCTGCTATTAAAACCATTATGCAGAGTTATACTAATTATGAATTAAAACATCCACTATCACTAAAAATTGTGACTTACTTATTGTTCATTTTCACTTATATGATCAAATAGTCTACTTATAGCAATAATGTCCATAAGCTCATAGTGTCAATGCTTCTATACTTTTGGCATAAATTAATACTTTTAATTATCTCCACAAGCTTATTATGTTACTTATAACTATCACTTTCCTTTTTGCAGATTACAGAATCAAGGTTGACCAAGGACCCGTAATTAGTAAAAGTTGGAGATGAAATATAAGCCAGATGTTCTGGTTCAAGACAAACTGACTCAAATTTATCTTCTCAACTACTCTTCTATACATTATATTATTACATTTGATCCTTACACAAAATTTTGAGGTTTTCAGGATAAAAATGATTAATTTTGTATAAGAAAACCTGAATAATAGAACAATAACCCAGCCCTTCTTCCTATATCAATAATGGTGGCGTGATGGGCTTTCCCTCATAATGATAAGATCAAGTTACAATAATAAAACAGAAACAGATATGTTCATCATTAGTCTTGTAAAATCCTGACAAAATAGCCCCCCATTTTTTTCCATTTAACAAGAAAGAGTTTCCATGACTCTTACAGAGCTTGAAAAAAAATACTTAAGGTAAATCTCAGAGTTCTTTGAAGTAATCATAACAAAAATTAATATTAACATCTCTAGGGAGAAAGGATGGAGTTAAATTTTAAGAAGTTTTGTGTCCACTACAAGCATTTAAAACTATGGCTTAGCAGTTAGGGTTTCTACTCGGAGAGGGAGAATTGATGCAGGACATCTGGCACCCTAGCCAGCCCAGCGGAGCTGGCGGACTTGCTGCCTCCTCCTTGGTGGTGTTGGTGCTGCGGCAGCCAGCTGAAGAGCCAGCGGGCTGGATGACAGGCAAGGAGGGGGACCT
>CAUYRH010147167.1:0-10423 GCA_963574655.1 Perodicticus potto | reverse complement strand
AACCCATACACCTATATATACCCTGAGGCTAGAGGCCTAGAGGAGGAGACGGGGAAAGACCAGGAGAGGAACGGAGAGAGCATCTCTCTCCCCACTTGAAATCTCTCCCTCTACCAGGAGCTTTGGTGTTTTCTGTATTCTTTCCTGTAAATCAATTCTGTCTTACCACGGCAGGGTTGGGGGGGGGGATTAATGTAATGAAGAATAATAATAATAAAATACATATATTCAATTAAAAAAAAAACACTAAAAAAAAAATCCATTGTGAATTGAAATAATTTAAAATTATGAACTCCCTTAATACTTGTAAATGAAACTTACCTGCCATTAGCAACTCTGCCTTTTATAGGCCACTAAAATCTCAGTAAAGTCTATAATAACCTAAAAAGTAGTGTTACATCTGTACTTAAAACTTTGGTGCAGTGATTTCTCAAAATAGTTGTTAGTACCAATGAGATGGAAAAAAAAAATCCCAAGAATTCAGAAAAAGATAAACGAGTTCCAAATTTAAAAAGAAAAAGTTAACCTGGCTAGAGGATCCTTCTACAATCCCGATTTCTTGATGTAGTGCTCTGATCCAAATATTGCCAGTGGATAGGAGTATTGGCTTAACCAATCAGTTATGCTGATTTGGTTTTTGTACTTCCTATGCCTCTTTTCTATAACATTGACAAATTTCTTGGCTTTGCTTTTCTGAGTCAGAAGAATTTGTTCTTGAAGAAGCCTATTTGCTTTTAAATTAAAAGTTTCAAGAAGAGAAAACTAACGATTTCAGTGGCTGGAGTGGACAGATGGGGCCCATACAACTATTTCATATTTAGATTTTATTCATGTTCCTGGATGGAGACAAAAACAGTATTATGTTTCCATGAGTTTGTGGTTCACATGAAAACAGTTAACTTGTTTGTTTGTTTTTTACTAACATTAAGTAGTCTTAATTAGACAATGTTGAGAGAAACAATATTTGCCATTGATTGTTTTTGAAAGCAAATTCTATGAAAACACAACTAAAACCTCATGCGAAACAATTTATCTTCTAAACTATATTTTGATGGAAATAGAGTTTACAATTTTTATTAATATGTAACTTCAAAATCTCATTTCTCAAAATCTTACAAATTTGCTGCATTTATAAAATAACTTCAAAGACTATAAAAGCTAGAAATTATAACCATAGCCTGAAAATTGATTATTTTTCCTTCCATAAACAACACGGCCATTTTTTATTTTAATAATGTTAACATATAAAAAGAATTTTTAACTGCCATTAAAAAGAATCACAAATGTTCAGAAGTCTATATTCAACTAACCTTCAACATAAATTTTATAACAGATAAAAATTACAAAATTTAAATGTCCACTAACTGGTAAATGTATAGATTGTGATATTCATACAATAGAACATTATTTAATAGTAACAAAATTCAATCAACTGTGACTTTAGTTATCTGGATGGATGAATTTCAAAGTTTCTAAATAAAAGAAATAGGTCATAATACATAAAGCATATAAGTCCTTTTACATAAAATTCAAAGAGTCAAAACCAAATCATGAAAAACAGAAAATTCCGGGTAGGTTACCTCTGGGGTAGATAGGAAGAGCCAGGGTAAGTCACCAAAGGTATGAGCAGCATTCTAAAGTGAGAGATGGTGAGGCCTTTGGCATTTATTCTTCATCCTTAAGCTGTACGTATGCTTTACGCACTCTAGAGGAAAAAGTAGGTGAGAAACTAGAGACCACGTATGTAGACAACTCTTTGAAAATCTTTGCCTTGATTGGACACAAAGAAGAGTAAATGAGGAAAATGTGGATATTCACAGACATTTCGATTTTATGCTTTCTAATACATGTATATAGAAAGGGAAAACCTAAATGCCATAAAAAATTTCCCTTAGGAGATTTTGAAGAAACAGAAGAGAGATGGCTGATGAAGCAAGTTATCTGAATAGGCTAAAGGAGCCACATGTAAAGATACTGGCCTCAGGAAGGAGGAAGACCACCCAATGCAATCAAAGGGGGAAAGGACAGACATGGGGGCAGCAGGTTAATACCTTCATGGCGGGAAGCTGTGCTATGTTGTACGCGGTCACTTGTCTCTCTCCAAGGAAGCATGAAGGGCCAGAGTTCATTTTGAGAAAAAGAAGACAAGACATAATAGATTTGGATAGTGAGAAAATGAGCTATGCACAGGTAAATGCTGATGGGCTCTTGGTCATTTCACCTTCCTTGCTTCTCCTGCCTCTGCCTACAGTGATTTTCCCCTTCCTTTTTGCTTATGAAATCTTCCTGTCCTTCAAGACTCCCCTCAGGCTTTGTGTCGTCTGTGAAACCTTTTCTGACAAGACCACGGCCATCCTTGGCTTTTAAATCTTACAGCACATGGCTGTATCACTCACTTTTCCCTTATTCACACACTATCATGTGCTAACTCTTTCATTTTGCACATGATTTAGTGTTTACGTGTTTTCTTAACTATAGTTCTTGAGGGCAGGAATCATGTCTTTTTAAAACATCCTTTGCACTTTAAAAAGAATGCATTCTCGTGTATACAGCGAACATTCAGATATGTTCTCTAAATATATTATCTACTGAAACAAATATCCTTAAAAGTAAATGACAAAATAATAAACACATACATAAATAAGTGCAGAACTTTGACTCTTCCATTATTTTCTTAGAACTGCTCCTGGTTTTCAATCTTTGGTTTCAGAATTTAGTTTTTAGAAGCCAAGCCAGCTATTTGATGTTAACATACATAGTATCATTGGTTTAATTTATAAAAAATTTTTTAACAAAATTCTCTTATTAATCTATTAAATTTTTTCTTGATTATAGCTTGTAATACATTTCTTCATGGAGGTAGTTCTCCCAGAAAATGAAGCAAAACGCTACCAGGAAAGACAAATTATGTTAGGAATGCCATCTTGTGGTTGAGAGTAGTCCACTACACAACGGGGCCAGAAAATCTTTAATTCAGAAATAAAACATCCAATAAATTGACAAATGTTAAATCATGGTTAAAACGTATTGTCACTACAAAGGAATACAAATTAAATATGTGCATCCATTGTGTGGTTTTATTTGCCAAAAAAAACAATGTTCATTGAAAAGAAAGATAGTAAATTATACATGCGTGGATTCTAACTAATATAGAAAAGTTGTTGTCTATAAATATATGATTATGACTTTAAAATACTCTTCAGTTTTGAAAACTTTACTCTTAAAACAAGTAATATTATTTTTTTCCACTACTGAATAGTTCTGTTGACTGTTTCATTCTCGAATTCAATTATGTCTTGATTTTCAAATTTCACCCTAATCATCATTATCCAAAGGGAAGTGAATGAAGGACACAGCACTTGTCTAATTTGGATGGTGTGGGATACGCATAATTCTAGTACAAAATGGAGTCTGAGGGTTAAACACACTGGCTGTAATCCATTAATAGATGAGCTTACTACTTCCTCCATACAAGTTAGCCATGCTGAATGGTAAATTAACTTTCTAGTCAACAGACAACTAGTAAGTGATTACAGATGTAGTATTTAATACCTGCACTTCAATATTTTGATTGCCAAGTTGAATGTCAGACATTTTGGCCCACATAAAAGTGAGGGTATGGGAGTGGAAACTGATACATCCCTCATGAGTACAAAGCAAACATGATATAGCACAAGAGTACATGCAATACGTTGGCTTTTGTCACTTCTACTTAAGGAAGTACAGGGCAGGCATATTATGTCAATCCAAGAGATTAGGCTGTTGAAATTCCAAAAGGTAACAAAGATAGGTAGATAGATAGATATAAACAGATATATTTACATAAAAACAAAATGCTAGTGTACTCCAACTTTTGAGATTTATTATTACATGGTTATCACCAATTTTTTTTTAACTCAGCAAACTCATATGAATTGATTTTGGATTAGTTTCTCCACATGACCCTTCAGGACGCTCACATCAGGTGCACAGACCTGGTATTTCATCTTCTCGTGCTGTTTTGTTCTCTCCAATAAAGCTTCATGGAGTGGGGGCAAGGCATTGTATGAACCCAGTAAATAAAGCTGACTTGACGAAGTCTCGTTGATTTCTTTGATCTTTAAAGCCTGCATGATAGCAGGTGCAAACTTTGAGTAATGAGCTGTAGACGAGATGATCACCGGGCAAGTTTTGTCTTGCAATCTATCTGCAACCACTTTTGCAACAGCAGTGTGTGGATCCAAAATATACCCTGAAGTATTGTAGGTGGAGTTAATAGCTCCTAGGCACTCTTCCTCGGAGCACCAGTCAGCCACAAAATCCTGTTGAAGTTTCTCAACTAGAATCTTTTCTATCTGGAAGTGATGCTGATTTTCTAACTGATTAAATAATTTTGTCATTAATTGCCCATCTTTATTAGCCATTAGGTGTAAATGACGTTCCAGGTTTGAAGATTTGAGAATGTCTATTGAGGGTGAAAAGGTTTGTACTAATCTTCTTTCCCTTAGATCGTAATGTCCTGTTTTTATAAAATCAGTCAAAACATGGTTCTGATTAGAGGCACAGATAAATTTTCGAATAGGGATTCCCATCATTTTGGAATACACTGCTGCTAATATGTTCCCAAAGTTTCCTGTGGGAATACAGACATCGACTGGGCTTCCAAAAGAAATAAATCCTTGGCTAACAAGATCAAGATATGCAGAAGCGTGGTAAACTATCTGGGGAAGCAGGCGGCCCCAGTTTATGGAATTAGCTGAACTTAAGATCGTTCCGTACTCCACAGTAAGAAAGCCAGTAAAGTCAGAATCTTTAAAAATTCTTTTAATAGCTGTCTGGCAAAAATCAAAATCTGATTGGACACCCACTGCCCATCCATTTTCTCTCTGACTGCCAATGATTTGTGCTTTTTGAAAATCACTTACTCCAGTCTCAGGAAAAAATGTGACCACAGCTATTCTTTGCTTGTCGTTCTTACTAAGACAACTGAAACCATTTAAGACTGCGCTCCCTGTGTCTCCTGAAGTAGCTACAAGTATCATATAATTGCAGTTTGGTGGGATACAGTATGCAAACATATGAGGCATAAGCTGTAAAGACAAATCTTTAAATGAGCCTGTTGGTCCATGAAACAACTCCAGGAGGAACTGGTTGCCTGAAAGGTGCCTGACAGGGGCAATTTTTGAGCAGGCGAAGTTGTGCCCATAAGCAGTTTCGATCATTTCTCCCAATCTGGCAGGAGGTATGTCTGCGGGATGAATACACCTTTCCAGTATTATCTGTGCTTGTTCTACGTAGCTTGCTCCTACCAAGCTTTTCCACTCCCCGCGGCTTAATTTTGGAAACTCCTTCTCAGGAACAAAGAGTCCACCATCAGAAGCTAAACCCTCAATCACAGCTTCGCTAAAGAATTTTGCTGAAACTTTCTGTTCGCAGTCATTAGGCCAGATGTGTCTCGTGGAAATGAAGGTTTCTGAGTCTGCATCTTGGTATCTTTTAACGGCATTTAGCACTTTGTCTGCTACTTCCTCTGGGGAAGCCCCACATTCACAAAAAACACGAGCATCATACCACTTCTTATAATATTGTTTTCTAAATTGAAGCAAGTCTTTCATAGATGTTCCAGACTCCTGACCGACAATCCTATCTATCTTCATGACTTTTAGACGACTAATTAGATCTACGAGAGGGACATCCAGGTATACAATTATCCCCTTTTTCTTCAGATGCCACATGCTCGCATCATGCATTGGATTGGACCCAGTAAGGGAAATCACACTTCCAGATGCAGAGAAGTTTAACACAGCTTTTCCTTCCTCTTCTAAAAATTGCTCATTACCAACATCCTGTAATTTTTCAGACACACTCATATTCCAGGTTTTTTCAAGGATATCATCATCCACATCTATGACACAACAACCTAGTTTCTGACCTATTATTCTGCCTACTGTTGTTTTCCCGCAACCAGGAGGTCCCATCAGGATAATATTTTTGCCTCCAACAAGAGACTGGGTGGAATGCCATGACTTCCTTAATTCTGCAAGTGCAAAGGTTCTCGAAAGAAACAGCCGTGTGTGTTTATCCGTTTTAACACGTATACTAGAAAAACATTTCTGTGTTATCTGCTTCAGAGGTTGACATCGGTTAAACTGGAGCATTCTGCTTTCTCTTTCCTTCCCAAGCTGACCTAAAAATTGGCTTTAGCCCTTTTTCAAAACATTGAAAACAAAAAAGACATTTGGTTACTAATTTCAATAGACTGTTGAAGTCCCAAAAAGATTGAATATCTTCATGCCCATAGTAGAGAAACAGTTTAAAAATCTTCTAAACTTAAAGGACATTTTAAAAAAACATTCCAACCCAAATTCTCACAAATTTCTCTATCATTTTTAATATCTTCAATTTCAAGACACTGAAAAATCAAAACTTTAAAAATTTTTAAGTATAAACAACAGAAGCTTTATTTAGAAAATGTGATAGCATAGATACCTTTTCAAAGTATACTAAATCAAATTAGTATTTTTTCCCTTTATGAAATACTATAAAGCAAAATGTTTCATTGTTTATTGGTTTGTAACACGTGTAAAGATTATTTGGAGTGGGAGTGTCATTTACTTGCAATTCACAAAAGCTAAATACTCTCTGTATTTAATTTCTCCTTACTTACATGAACATGTTCATAGGCTATGTTACTTATAAATTTCTTATAGAATTCACAATAGTTAACCGGAAAAGAACAACCTATTTACTTATAAAATGCTTAACTATTTTCCAAACTATAGGACAAGAAGTATGACATTTTCTTTCTTATATGCTTTTTATACGCATTCTGCTAAAAATCAGGATTATTCATATTGAAAGCCTCAAAAAAGGCTAAGTGAAAGGTATAATACTAAACAGATAGTTAAGAAAAATTGATAATCGGCAATGAGGTCAAAGGCTACGTAACTATAATCTTAGTCAAATGGAACCACCACTTTTGTGTCTGATCCTGTAAACATCAGTGATGAGACTTAACTCAAATTCCAGACTCCAGAGTGATAGCCAAGAAACCAAGGAATGTTTCCAGTGATGAGCGGAAAAAATTATTCTGGCATCCAGGGAAACTCTCTAATTCCTCATATTGATCAAGTTCCTGTCTTTGTAAGAGAAAATGCATGCCGGACAAGTCAAATTTTTAATCATGTAAAACGCAATGTAGTAAAACTCTGCATTGTTTACGTAAGTTGCCTAAAGTAACTTCACAACACCTAGTGGGGCTTTTCACATGTTTTCTGGTGAAAACAATATGCAACTAACTAACCCATATTAAATATTAGGTGGCATGTTTAAATATGCTGTGAAAATTTTCAATTATGTACTATTTGATTTTCTGTATTACTTAAACAATTAAACATTTAAACCATTTTAAGCTAACTCTGAATTTAACGTACAAGCAAAATCAGAACTGTTAAGAGAAGTAATTCATTTCCTTATCTGACTTTTCAGCTTGTGTGTGTTGTTCTTAATTCTCACTGACTTGTAATCTTAGGACACACAGGAACCAATCTTAGATGAAGAGTTTGGTGATTCTGAGACAAGGCTGATCTTTGCAAAAGTGGAGTCTATAATGAAAAAAAAAATCAAGTTAATCATAGTTGCATACAGTTAATCACAGCTGCATAAAAATTCTACAGTCTATTATGAAAAAATTCATCTGACATTTAAAAAATACAGAAAAATTGACCCTTTTCATGTTTCCCCAAATCCACAATGAAAAGATACTGTTTTTTAAATATGAGTGTTTCATTATAGAAAAAATACTAAACAGTACTGGGGGAATTTCTGCTACCAAGCAATAAAAAAGATAATACAGGGTGGCTACAAAGTTCCTAAATTGCACAGGAACTTTATGGCCACCCTGTATAACCAAATAATTTAACAAATATAAAATCTTTCACCATAACCCCTGAAATTTTAGGGCTTTAACTGTATATTTAATGATCAGCGGGAAAAAAATCATTCTACTAAAGTTATGAAATGAGTCTGAATTGTTCCTTTAGGTTGTCTTATCCATCTGAATTACTACATGATTTATATGTAATAGTTTATCTACTGTAAAAAACCCAAATGAAGCGTCTGCCACACACAGCTATTTTACAAATTCAAAGCACATATCACAGGGGCTAGCACAAGAGAATATACTATGTAGCAGTATTATCACTGTCACCATTGACTACTGACTAAGAATATATAAACTGAATCAGAATAACTAAGGACAAGGCTAGGTATTTTTTCTTTTCTTTTTTTTTTTTTATGGTTTGGTTTGTTTATAAACCTTCAGAGAAAATAGTGGTGCTCATCTGAATGAAGACTTGTTTTGCTATCCACAGTCCAATCCTTTACCTGGAGTAAACCAATAACCAGGGAGAATTCTACACTTGAACCATTTCAGCAAATCATTGCATTAAACTATATTCTAGTCCTGTACTTTAGCACCAACTGCTTTGAGAGCACTGTACCAAACAGCCTGATTAACCTCTATTCAAGGCTTTTGTTTGTAAACATGGCAAGGTCTTCTTTTTGAGTTCTCAACACATGACTTACTTTCTGATCTGTGTATCAACAGTAATCGTATATGGATTAAGTAGCTGGTTTGTTTCTGTGGATACTAAGTTTTTTTTTTTTGTTTTGTTTTTGAGACAGAGCCTCAAGCTGTAGCCCTGGGTAGAGTGCTGTGGCATCACAGCTCACAGCAACCTCCAATTCCTGGGCTCAAGCGATTCTCCTGCCTCTGCCTCCTAGGTAGCTGGGACTACAGGCGCCTGCCACAATGCCTGGCTATTTTTTGGTTGCAGCTGTCATTGTTGTTTGGTGGACACTAAATCTTAAATTATCTTTTATTCCATTTTAGGTTAGCTGCTACAATGTTCAGTATCAACTTTGTTAAAAGTAGACACTAAGGCAAAAGTCATGTGTTAAATAACTTCACCTTATCTTCTGTAATCTGACTTTTCTTTTTTTCCTTGTTTTACTTTCCCTATGCCTTCTCATTTTAAAATTTTGTCTCACTTCCCTTTTTCAAGATTTGGGGTGCAGAATATATATGAATTAAAAAGATAAAAAAATTGTTGGCAGCGCCTGCGGCTCAAAGGAGTAGGGCGCTAGCCCCATATGCTGGAGGTGGCGGGTTCAAACCCAGCCCCAGGCAAAAAAAAAGATAAAAAATTGTGATAGCTCAATTTATAAACTCTGTATCAATAGTCTCACTGGAAAATCTCCCTTAGACTAGCAGATGACAATTAATTGCTATAACGTGTAACAAATTTCTAAAGAAAAATGAAGAAACTAAATTCTATACTAAATTTTATTTTGTAACATTTAGCCATAATTTGATCGTAGAGTCTTAAAATTTTTAAGCAAACCAAAAGACAAGATGGAATAATGCCTATAACATGTAACGTTTATCTGTAAATTGAGTTTTTACTTAAGAGGTAATACCCTCATTTTCTTTTCTAAAAATGTCTGCCACAATGGCCAATCAGGATTTTACACAGAAGGCATAAATATGGACTTCACCAAAGCATATCCATGGTTTATTTTAATTTTTTATTAATTCATGGAGAAAAGGGTAAAAAGGATTCAAGGATATTTTTGAATAAGTACAAAAGTACAGTTCTGATTAATAGAGGGAAATTTCTGGCAGTGCATTCCGAGGCCTCTGGTCATGACACTCTTCTCTTTAATGATTTTAACAATAAATTGGATGAAGCACTGAGAGGATTTGGAGAGTTAGTGGTTAAGAACATGACGTTTGGAGAAAAATCCTCGAATGCTCAACTACCTTACATAAAATGGTATAGCATTTCCATACAACTTATATTTTCCAGTATACTTTCAATCTCTAGATAATTAATAATACAATGTAAATGCTATGTCAATAGTTGTTATCCAGTATTATATTTTTACATTTTTATTTTTGATATTTTCAATCCACAGTTGGCTGAATTTGTGAATACAGAATTCATAGACATAAGGGGCCCACTGAATATCAGGACCTAACACAGCCCAAGCGGGTTAAGCTCTGCAACTTTTTTTTTTTTTTTTTAATTTTTTGAGACACAGCCTCAAGCTGTCACCCTGGATAGAGTGCTGTGGCATCACAGCTCACAGCAACCTCCAATTCCTGGGCTCAAGCGAGTCTCTTGCCTCTGCCTCCCAAGTAGCTGGGACTGTAGGCGCCTGCCACAATGCCCGGCTATTTTTTGGTTGCAGCCATCACTGTTGTTTGGCGGGCCCAGGCTGGATTTGAACTCACCAGCTCAGGTATATGTGGCTGGCACCTTAGCCCATTGAGCCACAGGCCCCTAGCCAAGCTCTGCAACTTCTGACTGTGGACCCCTAATCCTCTCAGAATACCTCTTACTTCTCATGAAATAAAGAGCGGGAGAGGGAGGAAGGACCA
>CAUYRH010147164.1:0-11258 GCA_963574655.1 Perodicticus potto | reverse complement strand
AATACAAAATAAAGGGCATCCAAATTGGAAAGGAGGAAGTCAATTTGTCCATTTGCAGACATGATCTTAAATACAGAAAACTCTACAGATGCTATCAAATATCTGTTATTATAGAATTAATAAAAAATAGTATAGTTGCAGGGTACAAAACTCAATAGTGTTTCTTTATGTCAATAAAGTGAATTAACTATCTGAAAAAAGAAATCAAGAAAGCAATCCCACTTAGTGTAGCTACAAAAATAAACTATCTAGAAATACATTTGACCAAGAAGGTGAAAACTATAAAACACTGATAAAAGAAATAGAAGAAGACAGAAAAAAACATTCTAAAATTCATATGGAACCAAAAAACACCTAGAATAGCCAAAGTAATCTTTAGCAAAAAGGTCAAAGATGGAGGCATTACATTACCTGACTTAAAAATACACTACAAAGCAGTATATGAGCTAAAACGAATGGGGGCAGGGGAATGAGCAAGTGGAGAGAAGGGAGGAGAGAGGGGTATGGGGGTCACAGTATATGGCCCCCCTATTGGGGGTGGGACACAACTATAAGAGGGACTTTATCTAACAAATGCAATCAGTGCAACCTAATTCTTTGTACCCTCAATGACTCCCAAGCAACGAAAAAAAAAAAAAAATTCACTACAAATCATCAGTAACCAAAACATCATTGTATTAATATAAAAGTATACACACAGGCCGGGTGCAGTGGCTCACACCTGTAATCCTAGCGCTATGGGAGGCCAAGATGGGTGGATCACCTCAGCTCAGGACCTCGAGACAAGTCTAGGCAAGAGCAAGATCTTGTCTCTATTAAAAATAGAAAAATTAGGGCAGCACCTGTGGCTCAGCGAGGAGGGCGCCAGCCCCATATGCCGAAGGTGGCGGGTTCAAACCCAGCCTCGGCCAAACTGCAAAACAGAAAAATAGCTGGGTGTTGTGTCGGGCGCCTGTAGTCCCAGCTACTCGGGAGGCTGAGGCAAGAGAATCACCTAAGCCCAGGAGTAGGAGGTTGCTGTGAGCAGTGTGACGCCATGGCACTCTACCAAGGGCGATAAAGTGAGACTCTGCCTCTACAAAAAAAAAAAAAATAGAAAAATTAGCCAGGTGTTGTGGGGGGCACCTATAGTACCAGCTACTAAGGAAGCTCAGGCAAGAGGATGGCTTGAAGGCCAGTCACAGTGGCTCATGCCTATAATCCCAGCACTCTGGGAGGCCGAGGTGGGTGGATTGCTTGAGGTCACAGGTTCGAGACCTGACTGAGCAAGAGTGAGACCCCATCTCTAACAAAATTAGCCTGGCTTTGTGGCTGGCACCTGTAGTCCCAGCTACTTGGGAGGCTGAGGCAAGGAGACCACTTGAGTCCAGGAGTTGGGGTTTCTGTGAGCTATAAAGCCATGATACTCTACCAAGGGCAACAAAGTGAGACTTTGTCTCAAAAAATAAAATAAATAAATAAATAAGGTACACACAACAAAGAAAGAGAATGGAGAATCCATAAATAAATCCATGCGTGTATGGAAGTAAATACATGCCAAGAAGAAAAATTAGCAGCTCAGTGCATAGGGCACTGGTAATATACACCAGAGCGGGTTCGAATCCAGCCCAGGCCTGACAAACAACAATGATAGCTACGACCATAAAATAGCAGGACATTGTGGCGTGCACCTGTAGTCCTAGCTACTTGGGAGGCAGAGGCAGGATAATTGCTTGAGCCCAGGAGTTGGAGGTTTCTGTGAGCTGTGATGCCTCTGCACTCTACCCAGGGTGACAGCCTGAGGCTCAGTCTCAAAAAAAAAAAAAAAAAAAAAGGAGAAAGAAAAAGTATATTGGCTCGGCACCTATGGTTTATTGGCAAGGGTGCGAGCCCCGTACACAAAAGGTGGTGGGTTCAAACCCAGCCTGGGCCTGCCAAAACAACAATGACAACTACAACAACAACAACAAAAGTAGCCAGGCCTTGTGGGGGCCACCTGTAGACCCTACTACTCGGGAGGCTGAGGCAAGAGACTCACTTAAGCCAAGAGTTGGAGGTTGCTGTGAGCTGTGACATCACCACACTCTACCGAGGGTGACATAGTAAGACTCTGTCTCAAAAAAAAAAAAAAAAGAAAGAAAGAAAAAATATATCGGGTATTTTAGATCTCAATTAACATAAAAGTCCAATGTTTTATGCTTAGCTTATGAACTACTGCTTACCGATTGCTCACTAGCTTATCTTAGCATCATCACTCATAATAATCAGATGTAAAATTCTCAAAGGTCACATAGAATACCTTCTCAATCTGGTAAATATCACTTTTGACAAATAACTGAGGACATTGTGCAAGAAATGTTCCTGTGATGGAGACTGGTAATATAACTGAAGAGGCAGTTTAGCTTAGTAGTTAAAGAGTATGTTTTTTTTTTTGGAGCTAGATTGTCTGGATTTGAATTGTGTTGCATTATTTGCTGGCTGTGTGGCCTTGGGTAAGTTGATTAAATACTACGTGCTTCATGTTCCTCATCTCTAAAATATCAAGAGGATTGTTGTAGTTATTTCATGAGTTAATAAAAGGCTTAGCTCAGTGTGAAATATGTGTAATGCTAATATAATCATCAGAAGTATCTTAATTATGCCATTTTTTAAAATATAAGTCTTATTCCTTCAACCCATTTTTCCTTACCCTGAAATCTGAAGCAACCTAAAATATGGTTCAATACTTTCTTCCTCATATAATCCCCTATCATTTTCAGGACTATATTTTTGGATGAATTCACAAAGCTATAACATAAACTATAATTATTCTGTGTATTTCTTTAAAAAACATCATCCCTAGCCGGGCATTGTGGCAGGCGCCTGTATTCCCAGCTACTTAGGTGGCTGAGGCAAGAAAATCGCCTAAGCCCAGGAGATGGAGGTTGCTGTGAGCTGTGTGACACCAGAGCACTGTACAAAGGCGGTAAAGTGAGACTTTATCTCTACAAAAATAAATAAATAAATAAAAAATAAGTGAAAAATAAAAACCAGCATCCCTTTCTTATTTATTATTGTTGGATTCAGGATCCCATACTCAATATCTGGTGTGAAATATTTGTTCAAATAGTGTGCATGGTCAACTGGCTATCCTTCCAATTTTTAAAGACAACTTTTATGTTCTTTCTATATGTTCTGATCTATGACCTAAGCATTTCCAAAATTTTCACTTATTCTTCTATGTCATCATTTAAACATCCCACTCAGCTTCCTTTGAAAAGAAGTTTTTGAAAGAGATTCTTAAAATGTGGCACCCAGAACTGAACCCATCATGGTCCATATGGCCTAACAAATACTGAACACTCTGGAATTATCAGTTCCCTTCACATGGACGTTAGTCTTCTATAAATGCAACAAAGAATAAAATACATAGCAAACAATAGCTGATTTATTAGTATTTCACCACTAATGTGTTCTCCCAACAGATGTATTTCATATGGAAAAGCATTCGTCATTGACACTCAAAATGTTGCACATAACTTTTTTTTTTCTTTTAACAAAGGACCAACTCGATATCTAAATATCTATGTTCTTCTCCTTCACCTTGCTAAGGTCACACAGAGAGTCAAATGACAGTGAATCACTATTAAAGTGTAACACTCTTGGGGGGGTATATTTTATGGCCATAAATACTCATATATGATGGAATTTCTTTATTGAAATAATTGATTTGTACTCATAATTAGTTTATGAGTTGTAGTGATCACAATTTAATCAACCAACCTGAGATTTCTTGCATCATTGTTTATTCTTATGGACAAAATCTCACACTGACTTTACTTTGAGTAAATAATGTTTTGGGGTTTATACAACACATCGACATATATACATATATATATATATTTTTTTTTTTTTTTGAGACAGAGCCTTACTTTGTTGCCCTTGGTAGAGTGCTGTGGCGTCACTGCTCATAACAACCTCCAGCTCTTGGGCTTAAGCAATTCTCTTGCCTCAGCCTCCCAAGTAGCTGGAACTACAGGCGCCAGCCACAACGCCCAGCTATTTTTTGTTGTTGTTGCATTTTGGCTGGGGCCAGGTTTGAACTCAACCACCCTTGGTATGTGGGGCCGGCACCCTACTCACTGAGCCATAGGCGCCACCTCACATCAACATATTTTATAAACCAATGATTATAGAAATCCTGCCATATAAATTTCTTTCGTGAGAAGTAAGAGCATGGACCAGCAACAATGAGATCAAAAGTGTCCTTAGAATAGTAATCACTGGCTGATACATTGGTCTCATCATAGTACAATTTTTATTATTATAATTTTATCACCACTGCAAGATTTTCATTATATCATAAGGAAGATAACAAATATTTATACATAGCATAGGTATGTGTATTTAGAAATATATAGCTTTACATATATATATAAATAATTTGTTTTATAAGTGAAGAACAAACTCAAAACCCCTTTGGGACTGTCAGCTATAGTGACAAAAAAGAATAGAAATCATATTACTTTTCAAACAAGTTTATGAGACAATTATTGGAGTAAAGCCCTGTGTTAAAATTTCCTCTGGAATGACAATCGTGAAATGCAATAATCAGGAAATAACATAAGTGAAAAACATTTGTTGCTGCCACCCAGCCCCCCTGATGAATGACGCAGAGGCAGCACCACAGACGAAATGATTGATTTGAAAGGGAATGGCTGACGCTCACTCAGGTATTTCAGCAGCTGAAGCTCACTCAGGCATTATAGCAAATTTATTTCTTCCAACAAGGCTTATATAGTCACATAACTTAATCAACAAGCACATGACTTAATCTTATGACTTAATCAATAAACATATATGACTTAAACCTGGCCCCAGGCCTTTTACTGCCTGGTACTTCCAGGTTTATGGATAAATTGGACTATCTGATAACCACTTATTATGTAAAACTATCCTTATCAGCTAAGGTTTAACTGCCTTAACTGACAACTACTTTACCAAAGTCATTCTTATGCTAAGTAATAATCCTTTAACCGATCATTTGGAGGCAATTAATCATCTTAAGGGAGTAGCCTAGAAAATCCCACCAGTATTTTTCCTTTCTAACTCACAAAAGTCTTTAAACTTGCCTTCACAAAATGGGAGACTGATTGACCTTACAATGGTGCAGATGACTGTGCCCCTACAAACATTACATTCATGGGCATTAAGCCAGGGTCTTAAAAATAGCCATTATAGAAACAAAAGCAAAATATGAAAATTAAATTATCAATGCCTTTGGCATCTATTTAGTACACAATTCACAGAAATGTGTGATTTTTTTAATGATTTAGGTCATTCTTTCATTAAGTAAAATGATAGGATTTTCCTACCTACCATTGATGAAAAGATTTAGGCAGCATTTCAACAACTCACTTGAACAAATAGAAGATCTAAGATAGGCTATTTCAGGTAGCACAGCATAATGAATGGCATGGATGCTCCTCTAACTCCAGGGACATGAGCACCCTAGATGTAAGTGTCAATTTACAGATTGGCTTTAGGTAGGAAAAAGGATATTCCCAATTGTCAGATGCAAAAAAGCCAATCAAAACCACAGTGTTAACTGTGCAGCTTGACACTATAGTGCTTCAGAATGGTGTCAGACCCTAAAATAGGGCTCAGTACTGTAAGACTAGGGATATTATATCCGCACAAGGAGAAAGGATGTGGTCTTAGGCCTCATATTTATTTAAATTCCTTTGAACATGTACCCATCAGAGGGGATTAGGAATTATGTGGTAGTTCTATTTTTAGCTTTTTTATTAACTTCCATATCATTTTCCAAAATGGCTGTACTACTTTATATTCTTAACAGCGTACGAGAGTTTCCTTTCCTCTATGTCCTCACCAACACTCATTATCTTTTGCCTTTTTTATAGTAGCCATTCTAAAAAGTGAGTGGTGGTATCTCATGGTAGTTTCAATTTGCATTTTCCTGATAGCTGGAGAAATGTCAACTTTTGAGAAATATCTGTTCAGGTCCTTTGTCTGTTTTTTCGTTTTTTTAATTGGGTTATTTATTTGCTGATCACTTGTTGGAGTTCCTTATATATTTTGAACTCTACTCCTTTATCAGATGTATGGTTTACAGACATTTTCCCAAGTGTGTTGTTCCTTTATTTATTTATTTATTTATTTATTTATTTATTTTGAGACAGAGTCTCAGTGTATCACCCCTCGGTAGAGTGCTGTAGTGTCACAGCTCACAGCAACCTCCAACTCTCGGGCTTAAGTGATTCTCTTGTCTCAGCCTCCCGAGTAGCTGAGACTACAGGCACCCACCACAACACCCGGTTATATTTTGGTTGTAGTTGTTGTTGTTTGGCAGACCTGGGTTGGATTCCAACCGGCCACTCCGGTGTGTGTGCTTGGCGCCCTAGCCGCTGAGCCATAGGCACTGAACCAGTGTGTTGTTCTTTACTCTGTTGATTATCTCCTTGTCTGTGCAGAATCTTCTAAGCTTGATGTAATCCCATTTGCATGCTTTTGCTGCCTGGGTTTTGGGGTCCTATTCAAGAAAACATTGCCCAGAGCAATATAGTGGAACGTTTTCCCTATGTTTTCTTCTAGAAGCTTTACAGTTTCAGGCCTTGTTTAAATCTTTAATCCACCTTGAGTTTATTTTTGTATTCAGTGTGAGGTAACAGTCCAATTTCATTCTTTTGCATGTGAATATCCAGTTTATCTGGCACTACTTAATGAAGACACTATTCTTTCCATCTGTGTGTTTTGGGCACATGTGTCAAAAAGCAATTGACTGTAAACTCATCAGTTTATTTCTAGGCTTTTTTCCCTGTTCCATTGGTTGTGTCTGTTTTTAAAGCCAGTGCCATGCTGTTTTAGTTATAAGAGCTTTATATTTTGAAATTGGGGCATGAAGCCTCTCCCTCAGCTTTGTTCTTTATGCTCAAGATTGCTTTGGCTAATTGGGGTCTTTTGTTGTTCATATAATTTTTAGGATTTTTCAAATTTTCTGTGAAAAAATGTCATTGGAATTTTGTTACAGACTGCCTTGAAACAATAGGTTGTTTTAAGTGGTATGGGCATTTCAACAATATTCATTCTTCTAATACATGAACACTAATA
The DNA here is from genome assembly GCA_963574655.1 of Perodicticus potto. Lineage (NCBI taxonomy): Eukaryota > Metazoa > Chordata > Mammalia > Primates > Lorisidae > Perodicticus > Perodicticus potto. The sequence goes on along the minus strand of CAUYRH010147164.1, from coordinate 4,169 downwards.
TCTTCCCAGGTATATGTATACCTTAAATTATTTTCAGCAACGTTATATAGTGTTCACTAGCTTTGATCATCTTGGTTAAACTTATTCCTAAGTACTTTTATACTATTGTAAACAAAATTGTTTTCTCAACTTATTTTTGGATGATTTCCTGTCAATAGACAAGAAATCAATAGAAACACTATTGATTTTTGTCTGTTGACTGTGTATCTTTCAACTTCCCTGAATTAATTTATTAGTGCTAACAGTATTTTTGGTAGAGTCTTTAGACATATGATAGAGACATAAGATCATGTCATCAATAAATAGAGACAATTTTACTTATTTTCCCATTTGAATACCTTTTATTTATTTTTCTGTCCTAATTTCTTGGGCTGAGATTTCCACAGAAGTGGTGAGAGTGGGCATTCTTGTCTTGTTCCTGATGATAAAGGAAAAGCTTTGAACTTTACACCGTTGAGTACATTAGCTGTGGGCTTGCCATATAGGGACTTTATTGTGTTGAGGTCCGTTTCTTTTATACCTATTTCATTAAGAGTTTTATTATAAAATGATGTTTAATTTTGTCAAACACTTTTTCCTCATCTATTGAGATGATGATATTGTTTTTGTCCTTCAAGAAAATCTATGATATAAATAGTCAATCCTCTGTATCTAAGGATTTCACAATTCATGGATTCAACCAACCATGAATCAGAAATATTTTAGATATGAAAAATGAAAAATATAAAAAAAGTAAATAAAAGCAAACCAGCATAGCAATTATTTACATAATATCTACATTGTATTAGGTATTATAATGAACTAGGGATGATTTAAAGTATAGAGGAGAATATTTATAGGTACATGCAAATATTATGCCATTCAATATAAGAGACTTGAAAATCAATGAATTTTAGTATCAATGGCATGTCCTGGAACCAATCCTCTATGAATTCTGAGGTTTAACTGCATAATGTTGATCATAAATTTTATATTTTACACCAAAAATGAAAAGTATTAGCCAATTTCATATATGAAATACATAAAATTTAATGTTTAAATCTCAAAAAAAGTTAATAGTAAACAGAATTCAATGGCATATCACAAATAATAATAGAATAAATCCATGTGAGGTTTCTACCAGGAATACAAAGATCACTCATTGTTAGGAAAGACATTCATATAATCCATCCTATTAATAAAAATGAGGAAATAAACATACATGTATTCTCTGTAGGTGCATAAAAACATTTGGCAAAAGTCAAAATATATACACTAATATAGTCCTCCAAAAATGATGTGTAGTTGAGCTTCAGAAAATGACCTCATTTTAAAATAGTATCTTGGTAGATGTAATTTAGTTAAGGTATGGTCATAGTAGATCAGGGTGAGTCCTAAAGAAAGGCATGTGGGCCTTTACAAAAGTTCTGAGATACACAAAAATCAAGAAACATAAAATCCACATGGATAGAAACAAATGAAGCCCTCTCAGCAGCAGTGATACACTGAGCAAGTTGAAACTTCTACGGGTAAATCAAAAAGGATGCTGTCCATGGTAAAATAATGGACCCACACAGCCTGTCTCAAAACTTTTGTAGTGACCCATGAAGGATGAAAACAGAGATTGAAATGATGTAGCCATAACCACCAGAAACTAAAATGAGGCAAAGAAAGATTCTTCCCCAGAGACTTGAAAGGGAGCAGGTCCTTGTTGACACCTTGATTGTATATTTTTGGTCTCAAAAATTGTGAAACCATAAATTCCTGTTGTTTTAAAAATTAAAAAACAATATAAAACAGAGGGAATTTCCTGAACTTGTGCTTGTTGGAGAATGAAAAATATCCCCTTAGAATTATAATCACACCCAGATGCTAAGCAGGTTCAGCTGAAAAACGTGTCCTTAGGTAATTTTGACATTGTACAAACCTCGTAGAGTGCACTTACACAAACCTAGATGGTGTAGCCTATTACACACCTAGGTAGTATAGTATGGCCTATTGTTCCTAGGCTACAAACCTGTCATTACTATATGGAATAGGTAATTATAACACAATGGAAAATATTTGTGCATGCGAATGCATCTAAACATAATAAAAGTTTTATGATCTTATGGCACCATTGTCCTATCTGCGGTCCCTTGTTGGCCGAAACATCATTATGTGGTACGTGATTTTGGTCAGATCCCTTTTACCAGGTGGTACATATATCCCCCAGCCTATTGCTTCTCTGGAGAATTGACCCTACCCACATGCCCTGCACACGTCTCACTCTATTGGGAACAGACAAGGATGAGCTGATATGGTTAAAGTTCAGCCCCCTTGTCTCAAAACAGAAAATCTTTGGGGGGTATTCCAAAACCAGACTTCAATTGAGACCACATATTTTCCTGGTTTTCTTTTCTTCCTCTCTCTGCTTTCTATACTCCTTTCTAGGTTTCTCCTATAGAGCACCCTCTCAATAATTCATCTGCAACCAAACATCTGTCTGCTTATAATTTCCTGAACTAAAATAAAAACTGAATCAAGCAATGTGAAAAAGCTTAAAATATAGTTAAGCTGAATTTGTTAAAGGATATCATTCACCCCAGTGACAGAATTAAAGAGAAAATGATATGAATTTCAATAATTTAAATTCATTTAATTAGAAAAGTTCTGCTAGCAAATTTGGTATATAAAGGAATTTCCTTAATAGGGAAGATAAAAATCCAGGGAAATGAAGGCAGTATTTATTTTAAGACAATGAATAAGACAAGAATGCCTGTTATTACCACATCTGGCATTGAAATGGAGGACTTTGGTAGTAGTGCCATACGGTCATTATCCCTTAGCGTCAAAGGGGGATTGGTTCCAGGACCCACCCTCAGATACTAAAATTCACAAATGTTCAAGTCCTTTATGTAAAATAGCATAATATTTGCATTTAAACAATGTACATACTATGTTATACATTAAATCGTCTCTATATTACTTATAATACTTAATTACATTTATAATGTAAATGATATATAAACTGTTATTATATTCAATTTTTTATTTGAATAATTTTTATTGTTTTATTGTTAATTTTACCAAATATTTAGGTCCTTGATTGGTTGAATCTGTGAATGCTGAATCCACAGATATGGAAGACCAACTGTATATAGAAAATCAAACTATAAACAGAAATGTTGCAAAAGAATACACAAAAATCATATTGCTCCTTAGAGATAATTGCTTTTCTAGAAGCCTAAAAGAACACTAGTTAATTCACTTGACTAATTGGAGGTTTTAGCAACTTTACGGCATAGTGCAATTAATATACAAAAATCAAATTCCACCCAATCTACACAGAGATAAATCATGTAGTATTTTTAAAAACTATAAAAGTAACAGAATTATAGCTAAGGATCAATATAACAAAACTTGTGGCAGGTCATTTGAGAAGTAATTACAAGGTTATTATTAAAGAAACCGAAGTGAACAGACACTAAATGTGTTAATTATACCCATGTTATTTTATGTTTTATTCAATCAAAATTTCATCTCATATGAAAAAAGTATCATATTATTTATGTTATTAATGTTACTGAATCATGACAGATAAAACTTAAGAGAAATACGTCTAAGAATATGGATTTGGCAATTAGTCAGCCAAGATTAAAAGCCAAAATCCAGCATGTACTGAGACTTCAGTGAAGTTACTTATCCTGTCAATACATCAATTTCTTCACTTATTAAACAAATAGAAAATATTTATCTCATAGGATTATTGTGATGAGAGAGGATACCCGAGAAGGGTGATGTCTAGGAGAACTGGATACACTTGTAGGGTCCTCTCCATCGTGACTCAGCCCTTGGGAATTTGTAAACTTAACTTCCTGGAACTTGGAAATTTCCATGTTCTGTGAAATCCTGTAGTTCTGTAGGGGCTGGAATAGCATCTCCCGTTTGATTCAAACTGGCCAGTGAGAAGGGTACCTGTGGGGTGGAACTTTTTGACTGTCAATCAAAAGGGAAAGATCAAGCCAGACAGGGACTGTGGCCATTTGGAATTATTCTATGCCCTAAGCTCCCGGCTGGTGAATAAAGCCCTTCCTCTTATAAACGTGGTGTTTGGGTGCTCATTTTCTCTGTTCAGCCTCATCTTCCTGCAACATTTTTGGTTCTCTGAGTGGGAAGCGACATCTCCCTTGGAGGGAACATGCACCTGG
>CAUYRH010147160.1:0-11658 GCA_963574655.1 Perodicticus potto | reverse complement strand
GGTGCCTGGTCGGTTCACACGGAGGAAGTTTGAAGGTGCCCCGGTGCCTGGTCGGTGCACACTGAGGAAGGGGCACCGGTGCCTGGTCGGTTCACGCTGCGGAAGGGGCACCGGTGCCTGGTCGGTTCACGCTGAGGAAGGGGCACCGGTGCCTGGTCGGTTCACACTGAGGAAGTTTTAAGGTGCACCGGTGCCTGGTCGGTTCACGCTGAGGAAGGTGCACCAGTGCCTGGTCGGTTCACGCTGAGGAAGGTGCACCGGTTCCTGGTCGGTGCACGCTGAGGAAGGTGCACCGATCCCTGTTCGGTTCACACTGAGGAAGGTGCACCGGTGCCTGGTTGGTTCACGCTGAGGAAGGTGCACCGGTGCCTGGTCGGTTCACGCTGAGGAAGGTGCACCGGTGCCTGGTCGGTGCACGCTGAGCTCACGTTCATGCTTTGGAGCCTCCTGTAGTCCCGGCTGCTCTCTTCACTCACTATCAAAATCAGAGTTCTGCTCCATTTGTTTTTGAATTCCTATAACAATTTGAATCACCATTATGTCAAGTATATCACAATGTTATACTTAATTGCACCCAAGTCTTTAGATAAAGAGAAAATACGGGCCATGACTCTGGACATTCCCTTTCCTGCAACACAATATTCTTATGTAACAGGTGGTCAGTAGATCTTTGTGGCATGCTTATTCCAACCGACCTTTGGGACTGAATTTGAGAACGTTGCTAACACTATGAGTCATGTTTCTCCAGAGAAACTTACACTTTAAATTTCAATCATAAACTTGCCAGTGACATTTTGGAAAATTACTCCTCAATAAATCAAGGGCAGCATTTTTATATAAGTTCTGGATGTTTGTTAGTTTTGAGGAAAGAACGAGTCAGTCTTAGAGAAATGGTTTGAGATGTCATCCCATCTCTTTCTACAGTATCTGTCTGCACCTCATACTCTTTAAGCTTCAATCAGGTTGTGCGTAGTACGGACTAGAAGGGAATACTTCCCTCCTGTAGGCTCGGGGGAAAGAGGCTTCGGGGGCACGTTTGTCCTTGGCCTTATGTAAAATTCCCTACTTTTGGAAATTAGCTTCCATCTTATATTGCTTACTTTAGTTCAAGTTAACTGTGTGTGTGTCCCCCTGAGAACACGCTGGACATGGTCATTACCTGTGCAGACCGCCGCCCACTGTGGTGAGAGTCACTCCTGACAGAGCGAAGTCTGGAGAGAGCCTGACGGTGGTGTCAAGGCAGCTTCTTGCTCTCTCAGAAAATAAACTGCAACACTGAAAATCACAAATAAGAAGAATGTAGTGTTTTTACTATTCTTGACAGTGTTTTTTAAGATACAAAAACGTTTATATATTTTTATGATGGGCATTATTAGGAAAAATAACATCCAAGCACTATTGGAACCATAAAGCTATAAAAACTTCTTTTGTTAGATTATACATCAAAATTATTAGACAGGAAATGTGGAAAGAGAAAAAAGTACATGTCAGACATTGATAGAAATGAGAGAGTAATCCCTTCAGTGATAATGTCAATATAAAACATTTACATTGAAACGTATCTTGGACATTTACTATGTATTTAATTAAGAGTCAGACATGAAATATGGAATGATTACCTGGGGAATAACACTTCATACTTTTCTAAGACACAACTCTTTGTGCTTCCATTCTTTGTTCTTCCATTCTTTGTGTGAGTTGTCTCACATTTTGACACAACTCTTTGTGCTTCCAGTCTTTCTAATGCCTTGAACAAATTCTTACAGAAACTACTGTATAATTCTTTTTTTAATGGAAAGGATTGTTTTGAATATAAGAGTATAGGAAGTACTCTACTTGATTTATCTTTCATTGTGGGACAGTTAATAAAATGATCAGTTCAAGATTAGATATTTGTCAGTTAATAATGAGATATAACCAAATGATTGCTATAACAGATTTTCCAAATAATTACTAAATATTTCAGTTTGGAAAACCCTAGCAAGAGTAGCCATCCTTTTTTCTCTTTCACATATTGGAAGAAGGAGAGTTGTCATGGGCTCCACATTAAATACACAAACACTGGCAAAACTGATAAGCAGAAGAAAAGATTCATACGTGATTTTTGTGAGATCTGACACCACAGATAAACAAAACAGGCCTGAAGTTATCTGTATGCAACTCACTGGCCACAGGCAGGACACCCTGGCCAGAGTGAGTGACAGCGCAGTAACTAAGGATTAAGAATCTACTTTATTGGGCAGCGCCTGTGGCTCACGGAGTAGGGGGCCAGCCCCATATACCAGAGGTGTTGGGTTCAAACCTGACCCTGGTCAAAAACTGCTCCAAAAAAAAAAAAAAAAAAGGAATCATTTTTTTATTTTCAGAATGTACTCACATGAACCCTTTTACTCTGTGAATGTAACAACATGCCAATATCGCAAATCTTTTTAAACCTGTCTAGCTCTAAAAAGATAGGAGGTACAAAAATATCATACAGGGTCATATTACTGTTTTTACATTTACAGTAGCAGTATCTTCAGCAGTAATGAACTGGCATCTTTTGTGTCCCCATAGCTTGAAATTTTTCAATCAATCTTTTAAAAATGAAACAAAACAAACCAAAAAAACCTACAAATCTTTAGTTTCGAGTTTCATTGGTCCACCTTTCATTCCATTTTAAAATATTTTATGATCAAGTTTTCTTTTTTCATTAACCCTCACTCTTCATTTAGCTTCATCTTCAGGGCAAGCTGATAATTGTGGGCAGAAAATCCCAAAGAGTTCATCTGTGAGAGACGTATCTGGCCTGCTTTGCCAGCACTGGTTTTAAGGATTATTGGATTGAAGAGCAACTACAGCTTAATGCTGGGATGAGGTTTACCGCTGACGTTTTCCTCGTGAAGAGAGTTCCCCTTGTAACTGTCACTCATATCTTATCTTGGAAAACACAAGCGAGGTCTGCATCCTAATATCACCACAATGTCTGTCTTTTCATTGAACAACTCAAACAGATTAGAAGTTATTTTAGTTTATATTCCATCACTGTTTACATTTTAATACATATTTCTATGATGTTTTATGATAGAATGTTGCATATTTTAAAATATCCAGTTGCTTTTAGCACATAGTGTCAGTAGAATCACGAGACTCAGCACTGGGAAGAACTGGGAGGTCGTGCAGAACAACCGCTCTGTCCACTGCGAGGGACCGAGGTTCAGGAAGACACAGCGGAGCAGCCTAGGATATTCTAGGATCCGCATGAATGAACTGACTGTTCCCATAGTCCTTCCAACTACTTGGTTTTTCAGCTACATTCACCATAAATCTCAATTTAGCTTTAATATTTAATTAAAAACAAGTTAGTCACTGGTTGTCTTGCAAAGTTGTTTTATTTTGTCGAGATTTAGAAAGAACACGCCACATAGCCACATACTGGTAGAAAGGTACAAACAAAAGCTTAGTAAATGTTACTTAAATTGCCTTATTTCACAAAATTAAATTTCTGCTTATAAATTAAACCTTAGGGAATTTTAAAAACCTGAAATAGTTGCCTTTCACTTTTATTTGTTGGTATTTTGCGTGTTTGTGCTGATGTTTCATCAGAATCTGATGACCATTGATTTATGTATATATTCTTTTTGGCTGTTCAATGTAATGAAATTGAAAAATATATTAACAAAAGACAAAGTGTTTAAATAACTTTTTTATATAAGTAAATGAATTATAGATTGAATGATGAGAAAAATATTCTTCATAGGACTTTCAAATGACCCCCTTCAAATATTTGTTTCAACTCATTCCCCTATTTATCCTATAGCACCACTTATATGATGATTTAACTATTGCCCTAACCAACTATTGCTCCAACAATGAGATATTTACATAAATATAAACAACCAAAAATTCAAGTTGTCAGCGTCTTTTCTCACCCATCACCCTATTTTTACCATAAGCCTGACCCTATTATAGGAACTAACTTTTAAAATTTTGCTTGATAGAAAAATTAAAATTATTTGACTTAATATAATTACAGCATTTTAATGTTATTTACGTATATTTAAAACAATGAAAAAGTATGTTGTATTTCCTTAAGTTCAACACATAATTTTCTTTCTTTTTCAGCTTTTTAATTAAATGAAGCCAAGTGGGATTTGCATAAAGTGAATGCTGACACCGAGGATAAACTGTTCCTGACATTGTTATTTTGAATTCTCGAGTTTATTTCTTTGCTCATTGTGATTGCTAGCTTATTCTTTGTATTTTTTTAAGCGTGGATTTTCTTAGTAAATTTAATTTATAGAAATGATGGTAACATTTCCTATCTACAAAGGAAACATTGAAGTGTTTTTAAGCCTATTATATGATTCAGTGAATGTCATAGGATTGAAATAAATGACAGTGTAATTATGAATTCATGTTTTAGAACCATTTACTCATTAGTAACGGAAACCACAGTGTTAGTAAAAGGAATCTGTGAAATGTATGTTGAAGAATGCTTAGTATTATGCTGGGATAGATCATATGCATGAAAATATGTCGTGTACCGAAAATTACACTTACTGCAGTTTCAGTTATAAAGACATGCATTGTTCAAATAGTGTTTTGTTCTTATTAATCATAACGATATAAAGGTGTACAAATCAGGGACCTGGTTGAATGATGCCTACAGCTTAGCTGCCTCACCTGAGAAAAGGAGCTTCTTCCTGAGATTTAAATCTGAACCACACATTCCTGAAGTCAACATTCCTCAAAGCAATCAGGCAATGGAAACAACGCACCACTCTAGGAATTAATGTTTCTCTAACGTTAGAAGTGTCATCTAGGAGTCTAGACTTACGAGAGTCAACCTGACCCACGGTGGTCATGGAAGCTGCTTGCATCAAAAGCTCATTTTCCAAATCTAGATAAAAGGGTGGTTGTCCTGGAATGAGTGAGTAACCAGTGAAGCTTTTTTGAGAGCCAGATACAGGGAGTTTGAACATTATTATGTTTCTATTCTATTTTAGTTTGTTAAAGCACTTTGACATACATTATTTATTCCTCATCTTTGTAAATTAGACAGGAAGTAAGATTTTTTTTCTGGCTTATAAAAGTAATGGAAGCTAAAAGCCAAAAATTATTTTAGAAAATGGAGCTCATATCTAGGCCATCAAACTCTTAAGCCTGAATTTTTATATTCTGTGGAACTACCCAAAGGTGGATTTAAGAAAGGAGTTCTTTAGTTCAGTAAATGTTTACTTTCTCTTTTTTAAGACATATTATCTAATTTTCATTTAAGATCTGATTATTAGACCATGGAGCCTTTTGTTCATTGGAAGTTTCAGCTATATAGTCTCAAATGGGAACCAGATATACGTCCACAGAGTTTCCTTATTTTGTACCTATGAATTTCAGTGAAGAATGGGAAGTATAAAAGCTCACCAGGGCATGCTTATCAAGTTATATTCCAGGGGAATATGCTAGCAGGATAAAAGCTATTTTCTCAAAATATGGTAATTTTGGTGAAAAATTACCTAATAATTTAGACCTATATTAATTAAGCTTATCACACACTCTAAACTATATTATTAAAAATGGCATTGATTTCCCTAGTTCCTATCCACAGGTTAATAAACTTGATATTGGAATGGCCTTTAAGGAAAAGCAGTATCTGACTTTGTTCAACGCCTATCCCTACGTGGCACCTGACCTGTAATTCTTAATCCAGTGCATATTTTTTATATTCTCTGAAGTTCTGAATGGAGTTTAAGGCCAAATTTTAAAACAAATAATAAATATTTATTACAGCTACCTTTTGCTTGTCCTCTTAAATCTCAGAATTATCTTCCAAGTGGGATGCAGTTGATTAAATGATACTGACAAACACAGGTTCTCTCTGTAAAATTAATAGTGTTTAATGACGATAAGGTCATTGTTTGACACTGATAAAATAAGGAGTTCTTTATTCCTAAACCATGTTAGTGTTCTAGCCTATATTTTGTAATTTCCTCTGAATATTTAAAATAAGTCCCAATAATTAAAAATATGTTACTTAGAATTTTATAGTTTAAAGGGCTTTGGCTTCTGTGCAGACAGTTGCTTAGGGAGGTGAATTTGGGGGAAATAAAGTCTGTCAAGATAATTCATTGTTGACTACAAATGCTATAGAAAATGAAACTACAAAGACTAGCTCAAATGCAGTTTGCTTACAGAGCATCATGTGTGCAAAATCACAAACATGATGTATTTATCTTTGCTAAACAGAATTGGTATCAGGTGTCATTTTACCAGAATCACTGTGTTGTAAACTCTCATAAAAATTATGTTTAAAAATCTCCTGTTAAAATTTTAAAAAGTACTCTTCTACTAAATTGGAGAGAAAGATCCTAACAAAGTTCCATCAAAGGAGTTTCAGTTTATAATAACGTCTGACGAATGACTTGTTGCATTTTGCTTAAATACTGTTCCTTGCATAAGATATTCCCAACCATGTTCTGTGCTTACTGTAATGTTTTATTACCCATAAAATAATATCCTTTGTTATTACAATTCAGTGGGCGTGGTGATTTGGGGAGATTTGAGCTCGCTTTGCCAGAGAGCTTGAAGAGTATTCTTCTTGGTGTTACAAGAACCTCCATGAGGGTACCTGAAGGGAGTGGTTATTTTAAATGAGGTGTGACGTATCATTATTTTCAACAAATAACACTAAAACATTGTGTTTCAAGAAGGACTGGAGACAGCGGCAAACATACCAGCTAGAGCATCTAGAGGCAAAAGATTTGTTTGGGGTATTTTTTTAATTTTTAATTTTCTTTTTTATTGTTTGGGATTCATTGAGAGTACAAAGAATTAGTTTACACTGATTATATATGTCAGATAATATCCCTTTTATAATGTGTGTTGCACCCAAGAGGTTTGCCACACACTGTGACCCCCCCATCCCTTGCCCTCCTCCCCTCTCCCCACTTGCTCATTCCCCTACCCACCCCCCTCCTTTGTATTTGCTCATCTGCTGCCTTCATATTAGAATTGAGTACATTGGATTCTTCTTCAGTCTTCCGATGCTTTACTAAGAAGAAAGTGTTCCACCTCCATCGAGGTTAACACAAAAGATGTAAAGTCTCCATCTTTTTTGGTGGCTGAATAGTATTCCATGGTATACATATACCACAGCTTACCATTTCATTCCTGGGAATTTAGGCTGTTTCCACATTTTGGTGATTGTAAGTTGAGCTGCAATGAACAATCTAGTGCAAATATCCTTATGATAGAAGGTTTGTTTTTGTTTTTGTTTTTTTTTTCTCTTCTGGGTAGATGCCTAGTAATGGGATTGCAGGAACAAATGAGAGGTCTAATTTGGATTCTTTAAGGATTCTCCATACTTCCTTCCAAAGGTTGTATTATTTTGCAGTCCTACTAACAGTGTAAAAGTGTTCTCTCCACATCCACACCAGCATCTGCAGTTTTGAGACTTTGTGATGTGGGCCATTCTCACCGGGGCTAGGTGGTATCTCAAGGTGGTTTTGATTTGCATTTCTCTGATGATTAGGGATGATGAGCATGTTTTCATATGTTAGTTAGCCATTTGCCTGTCTTCTTTACAGAAGGTTCAATTCACGTCTCTTGCCCAGTGGTATATGGGATTGTTTGGTCTTTTTTGGTTGATTAATTTGAGTTCTCTATAGATCAGCGGGTCTCAACCTGTGGGTCATGACCAAAAGGAACTGTATTAAAGGGCCGTGGCATTAAGAAAGTTGAGAACCACTGCTATAGATCCTAGTTATCAAGCTTTTGTTCGATTCAGAATATGCAAATTTATTTTCCCATTCTGAAGGTTGTCTGTTTGCTTTACTGGTTGTTTCCTTAGCTGTACAAAAGCTTTTCAGTTTGAGTCCCTTTTTTTTGTATAGTTTTTGCCATTGCAATAGAAGTATTCTTCATAAAAACTCCCAAGGCCAGTATCTTCAAGGGTTTTCCCCACACTTTCTTTGACAATTGTTATTGTTGCATACCTTAGGTTTAAACCTTTTATACATATTCAGTCAGCTTTTTTAAGTGGTGACAGGTGCGGGACCAGTTTCAGTCTTTTACATGTGGTTATCCAGTTCTTCCAGCACCATTTATTGAATAGGGATTCTTTTCCACAGTGTATGTTCTTGTGTGGTTTATCAAAGGTCAGCTGGCTGTAAGATGTTAGTTTCTTCTCATGGTTTTCTGTTCAGTTCCAAATGTGAATGTCTCTATTTTTGTGCCATTACCATATTATTTTAATCACCGTAGCCTTGTAGTGTAGCCAAAAGTCTAGTAGGGTAATACCCTAGACTTCTTTTTATTACTAAGAATTGCCTTGGCCAAATGGAGTTACTTCTGGTTCTGCACAAAATGAAGAATTATTTTTTCCAAATCTTGAAAGTTTGACAATGGTATTTTAATGGGGATTGCATTGAACCTAGATTGCTTTGGGAAGTACAGACATTTTAACCATGTTGATTCTTTCCACCCATGAGCATGGGTATGTTCTTCCATTTGTTAATTTTTATTTCTTTTCTTAGGGTTTTGCAGTTTTCTTTGTAGAGGCCCTTCACCTCTTTTGTTATGCATATTTTTAGGTATTTTATTTTTTTGGAAGCTACTGTGAAGGGAATTGTGTCCTTGATTAGCTTCTCACCTTGGCTGTGATTGGCATATACAAAGGCTACTGATTTGTTGACATTGATTTTATATCCTGAGACATTGATGTACTTTTTGATCACTTCTAGGAATCTTGTGGTTGATTCTTTGGGGTTCTCTTAATATACGATCATATAGTTGGGAAAGAGCGAGAGTTTGACCTCCTCTGCCCCCATTTGGATGCCCTTTATTTCCTTCTCTTGCCTAATTATATCGGCTAGAACTTCTAACACTATGTTGAATATTAGTGTCAATAGAGGACAACCTTGTCTGGTTCCAGTTTTAAGTGGAAAAGCTTTCATTTTCATTCCATTCAGTATGATGTTAGCTGTGGGCTTTTCATAGATGGCTTCAGTCATTTAAAGAAATGTGCCATCCTCCCTTATATTTTTAAGTGTTCTTGTTAGGATGCTGGTAGTGGGATATTGCTAACATTATGGAAGTGGCTTTGGAACTGGCCAGTGAGCAAAGAAACATGCTAGAAACAAGCCCAAATGCTCATACCGGGACGAGCAAACAGCCCAAGTAAAGATGGACCCTTAAGTATGCCTGGCATGTTTGAAGGAATAGTGCATTTTACAAAGCAGGAGCCTGAAGCAGACAACCAGGACGTCTGGAGACACTGAGGAGGTGAAGAAGGGAAATAATGATAACCGGCAAGGGACAGGTCGGTTTCGCTGCAGCCACAACGATTAAAGCTGTGTAGCTCCTGGAGTGAGAGGGGTGAGAGGAGTGAGGAGCCAGCCTTGCAAATGGTGTTTCCTTTATCTGTAAACCATGGAAAATGCAATTTTTCCTCGTTTGGGGCATGACTATTATTACATCTGTTCAATAAACATAAGAGTTCATCACTTTCTTGTTTTTGTTTTTATGTATTTATTTATTTAGCCTAGAAATACACCCTTTCTGGTCATATAATCCATCTGTGGTGTGAGAAACACCGATCAGATAAAAGACCAAATTCTTAGGTTCCTCAAATGAAGCATATCCTCTCAAAAGAAAAGCTATTTGTGTGGTCAAGAGCTCAGGATTGGGCTAATTACTAATCGCGTCATGGGCAGTGGTCATTCCAGCACTAAATTTAAAAAACAAAAATGAAGAGGCACGTGTGGTTACATGGTTGCTACGTCACTTGCAGTAATTGCTGGGAAAACCATTTTTCACTTCAGGGAAACGCATGTTCATGCAAACAACTTACGGTAATGTTGGCTGGGAGAATTGAACAAAAAGTAAACACAACAAGAGCCATGTTGACGTCCACTCCTCTCTTCTCAAAGTTCACCTTCTTTGGTCATGATGTTCAATGCACCAAGGGAACAATGTCCTCATTTCAAATTGCTCAAATTGTGTTTTGTGTCTCTCTTTTTTTTTTTTTTTTTGCAGTTTTTTGTCCGGGGCCAGGTTTGAACCCGCCACCTTCAGTATACGGGGCCGACACCCTACTCCTTTGAGCCACAGGCACCACCCCCCTGTGTCTTTTTTTAATTAAGATTTCTCTTTCAGGCAATACACTTGAGTAGCAATATTTTATTTTTCTTTTCCAGAGAAGAAATTAATAAGAAATATTAAATTGAAATGCTTATATGTCTTAGTACATTTAATATTTCATCCTAATTAGACACCATAAGCCTCCATATGACTATAAATATCTATAACTCTAAGACATCAAGCACCTGTGGCTCAAAAGAGTAGGGCGCCGGCCCCATATGCCAGAGGTGGTGGGTTCAAACCCAACCCTGACCAAAAAACTGCAAAAAAAAAAAAAAAAAAAAAACCTTACCAGATTATACTCTTGAAATGTCTTATATGCCAATTTTATCTCTATAAACATATTTAAAAACAAATAAAACCATTAAAAATATATATATATTTCTAATTAGGGCGGTGCCTATGGCTCAAGGAGGGTGCCGGCCCCATACACCTGAGGTGGCAGGTTCAAACCCAACCCCAGTCAAAAAAAAAAAAAATTTAAAAATTTAAAAAATGTAAAAATATTTCTAATTAAACTAAGAAAGGTCATATTAAGCAGTGACAACTGAAGAATTTAACAAAACAAATACACTTTTCTTAGATCAAGCTGAAAGACAAATAAGCAGAACATTTCAGCAGCACTAAAGGTTAAATAATTGAATAGATCCTTTTTAAAATGTTTACATTAGTATAATTTTAAAGCCGCCTACATATACTAGCTTTTGAACGTATTATCAGAGGACTAGCCCGTATCATTTTATGCTGGATAGTAGAGGTGCTTTATTTTCTGACTGGTATGAGAAAAGACGTGATTATACAACAGTCACCTACCAATGTTATGCAAACTTTCTCCATCTGCTAAAACATGTTCCCCAGAGAACTTAATAACTTTGCACACTTTTTAGGAATATTGTTCCATTATTATTTAATTACTCAGTTTATTTGAAAATAAAATAAAAACATTATTTCAAAATAATACTATATCAAGAACAGTGGGGGGGATAAAATAGATACATTTAGATATTTAAATCTTTATTAATGCTCCTTTGCATGTTCTATCAACAGGATATTTTGATAGTGGACAAAGAAAATTAAGGGGAATAGTTATATTCCTTTCCTTGGCCACCTCGACGCCAGCCTTTGATTTGATAAGTATGTCCAGAATTCACATCTGTTCCTACTCTCAGACCAGCCATCATTACTTCTCTGAAGCTAAGAGCATGGAAAACAGTCTTCTCTCTTCCCCAAGAGATAGAATGCCAGAGACGTGGCTGGGAATTTGCCTGATGACTGCACCAGTTTTGGCAATTCTAGGCTCGGGGTGGGTTGTTGCTGGTCTGGCCTCCTGCTCTAATAGCCCCTGATGCATGGCGGGTACATTCCAAGACCTCACCAGTGGATGTCTAGAGACTTTTTTTTTTTTAATTTTTACATATACATGTGTTAATTAGGTTTCCACTTTTTGCCTTCACAGAATTTAAAAGGCTTAAAATTTAATAACAATAACAATGTTTAAGATAAGGACTAGAAACAAAAACCACATAAAGAATGAATGAA
>CAUYRH010147158.1:0-25023 GCA_963574655.1 Perodicticus potto | reverse complement strand
ATTCTCCCAGGCTGATTCCTTCAAGAGTTTTCACTGCACTTTCTTCTAATATTTTTATAGTCTTAAGTTTAAATCTTTGACCAGTGAGAGTCTATCTTAATTAATGGTGAAAGGTGTGGGTCCAGTTTCAGTCTTCTACAGATCGCCAGCCAGTTCACACAGCACCATTTGTTAAATGGGGCATCTTTTTCCCACTGAATGTTTTTAATTGGCTATTGATATACCTAAAATACTTTCCTCATAGCTACAAAACTTGAATTTAACTGTGAAAACAACTGTCCTGTACAAAGACAAATTGTCTTCCAAAAATATGTTAGAACACACTTTAGAGCATTCCAATTTCAGCTCCCATTTTGCCCCTTTGTGCAGCATGGCTCTCACGTGCTCAGTACCAGAGGTTTTCATTCTTCCTGAGAATAGGACCTTCTGTAGAGTTTTATATGCTGAGCTTCTCACCCACCATCACTTACACTTTCCTCTTATTTTAGAGGAGTTGTAACAAATGTAAACTTTTCTTGAGAAATTCCAAAATATAAAATTTGTATTATAGAATATGACTGAAAAACTTTTCTATCTAAAATCATAATTTTTCGGCTAGACAGCTGTAAGACAATAATAAGTAGAAACTGAGAAAAGGCTCAGCGGGCTAAGGCGCCAGCCACGTACACCTGAGCTGGCGGGTTCGAATCCAGCCTGGGCCCGCCAAACAACGACGGCTGCAACCAAAAAATGGCTGCGTGTTGTGGCGGGCACCTGTAGTCCCAGCTACTTGGGAGGCGGAGACAGGAGACTCGCTTGAGCCCAAGAATTTGAGGTTGCTGTGAGCTGTGATGCCATGGCACTCTATCCAGGGTGACAGCTTGAGGCTCTGTCTCAAAAAAAAAAAAGGAAACTGAAAAAAGACTTTAATCTTTTCTCATTATTTTTTTGATCATTTTAGAGAAATGATGCGCTTTATTAAAAAAAAAAAACCCTAATATTTGCAGAATATCCTACTTTAAACATTCTAAATTTGGCATATTTCAATTTTAACAAGAGTGTGTTATTTTTTTTAAGATGAAATGGCAAAGTCTAATTAATGAGAAATAGTATTCTTTAGAAAGCTTCAAACATGTATGCATGTGTCTTAAATGTTATATTTAAAAAGTCTTAATTATGTGGTTGAAGGGTAAAGTTTTACTAACTTATCAGATATGAGTAATTCAAACTTTGTTAAACATCACCAACTCTAATTTATATATAACTGAACAGGTCAGTAACCTTCTTCCCAGATGTTGAAAGGAAGTAGGACAATGGTTGATCCTTTGAAATAAGTTATTGAGAATATCTTTATCTATCACTTATTTCTCTATGAAGCTTTAAAATAATGCATGTCACACTGCGACTTTTTTGTTTATTTTATTTTGTACTTTATATGTGTATATTCTAGGGTCAGCGATGAGAAGGATGCGCGAGGCTATCTTCAGGCCTTAGCTTCGAAAATGACCGAAGAATTGGAAGCGTTAAGAAACTCCAGCTTGGGTACACGAGCAACAGTAAGAATATCATTTTCCATGGAAGTGTATCGTATTAGAAGAAAGAAGGTTCCAAGACACTATAACATATCTGATTATTTGTATCAGTTTGTCTAGGTTCGAGCTCACTATAAAGTTTTTCATGAGAAATCAGGTAGTTAGGTCTTTTTCAGTTTAGGAAAGCATAGCACATATAGCTCTGCTTAAATTGTGATTTGTATGGATAGCTATTATTGGAAATAACTATTAAAAACTCATTTGTTTGTATTTATAATTATTTGTGAGTTTAATGAAAAATAATGCATTTTCTCAAGTAATGTTTTCATTTTATTATTTAATTAGAGAAAGATAGTACTTATAAATAGCTTCCAAATTCACTTGAATTACTAAATTTAAATGTTAAAAATAAAATGGGATGAACTAAAAACACATTGATATTATTTCATAGGATATGCCCTGGAAAATGCGTCGTTTTGCAAAACTGGATATGTCAGCTAGACTAGAGCTGCAGTCAGCTCTGGATGCAGAAATAAGAGCCAAACAGGCCATCCAAGAAGAGCTAAATAAAGTTAAAGCTTCTAACATCATAACAGAATGGTAAGATTAAATAATATGATCCTACTAGAATAATTTCTAAGTTTGTCAAAAATTATTTGGATAGAAATTCCATGTAAACTTTTTGTTTATAAACTTCAGTATAAATAATACAGACATTAACTAAATATGCTGAAATGTGTTTGTGTGTCATTGGAAAGGTACAAAACTTTTTCTAGACAATATGAATTAATCCCAGCATAAAGAGCTACTGAATGTCTTTCTCTGTGTTGTAATTTGGAATAAGTATTATCTTTTTTCCTTATGCCCAGGACATGTGAGTTTACATATTTACATAAATTAGGGATATGAGTCCAATTGAAAAATTATAAACTTACTCATGTATATGGCCTATTTTCATGGTTGCCTGGGAATGAAGTCTAATAGAATTCTAAAATTAACCATTGACTTTGCAACATTTTTTTTATTTAGTAATTTATGTCAGGGCCAGCAAACCTCTCCTATAAAGGGCCAGATAGTAAGTATGTATTTTAGGCTCTGAGGGCCATTACAGCCTCCATCACAACTACTCGGCTTTGCTTTTGTAGTACAAAAGCAGCTGTAGTCCGGAGCTGAGTTGTGTTCTGGTAGGACTGTATTTACATAAAAGTAAGTGGTAGCCTGTGTTTGTCCTTCCTGTAGTTGTTTGCGGTCCTCTAATTTAGTATGATTGATGTTTAAACCAAATAAATCCAGTTACATGATGACTCTGTAACCAGCAATAAAAATTAATGACATTTTTCCTTTATTCTTCCATTTAAGTAAACTAAAAGATTCAGAGAAGAAGAACTTGGAACTACTATCAGAAATCGAACAGTTGATAAAGAATACTGAAGAACTTAGATCTGAAAAGGGTATGGGAATGTGTGTTTGTATCAACCAGGACTTACTGTTCTGTTATGAATACATTTTTTACATAAGATTAAGCTTATTGTGTAGGTGGGAGAGTTATCCACAGAGCAGTTCTGGCACTCGTGTGTGTGTGTTGCACTCACACATATAGTTGGTTAACTGGTGTCTGTTGTTTTACTTAATATACATTGTTTAATGATTTCATAGTAACAGAAAGTCTCTTTGCCATTAAATTTGACTGGTTTTTCAGGAGCATGGACTATTTCATGAATGAGATTTTTGTACTTAGAAAAAAATTATATTCTTATTTTATGATATATTTTACAATATTCTCAAATGTTACAGCTGGAGGCAATCAGTCCAACAATAGCAACATGTGTTAGCATTCAGAATTTGATGAGGATTCTTGAACAGGGATTTTTTATTTTTAGCATTTTTTATGTGCCTGGAATGTATAAAATCTTGGAGAGGATTCACTCCCAGTGTAGTTGAGGAAAAAAATGTATGAAATAACTAAAACTTAATCTAATTTACTATTAATGGAGTAATTTGCTAAGGAAGAATTATTTTGGCATTTCAGTGTCCTCTTCCAGTTTGATAATAAATTGCTCACCCTGTGGGATTTCCTAGGATTTATTACCATTTCCTTGCAAACTTCACTTTAGCATTTTTCTGTTAATGTGAACACTACCTGAGAGCTTTTGATAGTGCTCTGTTACATGAACTTCTTAAGCTTTCTTTCCATAATACGGGCATTAAAAGTGTGAAGGTTTACTAAAAAGAAATTTAGAATGCTATTTTTTAAATAAAGGGTATCTAATCTGCACTTATTTGAAGTTCATTTTTCTGACAAATGCTATTTCTGAATATTGAACTAGTTAATGGGCTTTACATTAGGCTTCTGTGCTTCCCTATCATCTCATAGCTTTACATTTGCTTGTAAAATTGTGAAGAACAGAGAGTAATCACATAAAGGAGCTAACAAGGAAAAAAAGCCATAAAAAATAATTTATGTTCAATAAATTTTACTTAATTGAATTTCTTATTGAACAAATAAGGAAAAAGACTAGAAAAAGTGAACAGGAACTCAGATTAAGAGCACAAGCCATCATGCAACAATGAAAATCATGCTAGGTTTTAATTCAGAAAGAGCAGATGGGAGATATATTAGTTAGTGAGGAGAAGAAAAAGAATACATAGGGTAACTTGTAGCCCTAAACGCAGTTTAATAGGAAAGAGCTGACTGCGGAGTACAACTTATACTACATGAGCTTTAGAATAGACCTAAACTTGAAAGAAAGAGATCGAAGTTTATCACATTGCTTTATGAAGGCATATTAAACATAGTTTTTTAAATTAGGATTTTGAATATTGAATAAAATTTTACTGTATGTTACAGTGTACCATACTACTTAAGAACACATAATACACACATTATGAGGGTATGGATTTTTTTAATGCTTTGATTACTATTATATCTCTAGGATTCAGAACAGTATCTGGCATATACTAGACTTTCAATAAATGTTTGTTGACTTAATGAATTTCTGAACATGTCTTATCTTGTAACTATGTTTGTTATTAGTGAATAATAGGAAAAGCACATCAAATCAGTTAATGTTAATTCCTAAAGATATGGAAATTTAAATTTGATTGTTTTCTACATTTTCTCCCTGGTGTTTATCAGTATTTGTATGTTTTAAGAATGATTTTGGAAATTATATGTTCAAGTTCGTACTGTAATCTAGAGATAGGTATGAATTTTTACAAATGCATCTGAGAAAAACTGGGGCTTAGATTCTTCATCTTGCCAATAAAAAAAATTCCTGAAATCAGATTAACAATAGTGTTTTCATAATTAAGTATATTTGTTTTATCCCTGCATTATTTTCTTTTAAAAGATTACACATTAGTGCATACTTTATGCTGATAAGAGTATTTTTAAAACAGAAAACTTTAGTGTTAATTAGAATCAGGATTTTTTACTTTCTATTTTTCACATTCTCTCAAATTTACTAAAAGATTTAGTGTGTTTTTGATGATGTTCTATATGGAAAAAGAAAGAACTCAAGTACCTCTAGAAACAAATATTTCATGCTAACCAATATAATTGAATCATAAATGATATTTTAGAAAACACTAATACATTTTTGTTTTTTATATCTGTAAAGTTAGTAGTGATAATAATAATACTGAAATATAGTAGTTTGTGAACAGCTTTTAATAGATTTAGACAGGAAAGGCTATCCATGAAAATTAGTTTTAGTTGTTGTAGTTTAAAAAAAAGTCGCTGCTGTCTTCTAGGTATAGAGCACCAAGACTCACAGCATTCTTTCTTGGCATTTTTGAATACGCCTACCGATGCTCTGGATCAATTTGAAGTAAGTATTAAACTTTTCAGTATCCTTTGTGGCAAATTTAAAATTCACTTTGTTATTTAAAATTCTCTTAAAAGTTTTATTGACCTAGAATCTTACGTAAACAACATTTTAGGAAAGGAGTATGTTCTGCATTCTTATGGAGACTATAGTCACATTTGTATTTAGCAAAACATCTAGCAAAAGAACTAAACACAAGAGTTATTAGAAGATTTTAAAGTAATTCCATCTCTCCTGTGAAGAAGTAAGAACAGAACAATCCCCAAATTTTGATGCTTTTCTTTTTCCCCAAAGTATAGAGACACAATAAAAAAAACAAGAGAAAGTGTCAGAGCTCACAATACGGTGTTGTTGCTGGTTCTTATTCCAAATCTATTTATATTTTAGAAAGTATACAATAAGGAATTCCTTTTATTAATAAAAGTATTACATAGACTGTTACACAGATTTTATAATAATGAACTAGTGATTGTATAACTAACTCTTGATCATTCCTCAGCATTTAAATTCTTTGCTGACTGCTGAAAAAAATCAATTTCGTGTCATATAGTATACTTTGTCACGGAAAATTTAAGTTGGTGGTTATAACATTATTCAACAAATAATAATCATGTATCTATGTGCAAGGTACTATTTTGTGTTGGAAATATAGTAGCAATGAAAATAGAAAAAGTCTCTCCTTCAAAGAACTTTATAGTGGGAAGAATTAGAAGCAGAGAGTCTGTTGCTTACTTTTCATTGTTACTTTGTAAAGTGGCTTATATTTGATTATTAATGATTTGTCATGAGTTTCATTTTACTACATTTTGGGTACAATGTACAAATTATGTTACATTCCTTTAGGAAAATAAGAAAGAATCACTTTTTAAAGTAATTAATGGATCTCTTGAGTTTTTTGAGAACAGTGACAGTGACTACTTTTCTCATTTGTTTATTTGAATTAATGTCATTTACCTTTCAATTGTTTTATAAAATTTTTGATTTATTATTTGTTCTTATTAAACTGCTTCATCCATATTTTCTATTTTTTTATTGCTGTATTCGTTAAATAGGATTCCTTTTCTTCTTCCTCATCTTCACTGATTGATTTTTTGGATGACGTAAGTCTTTGATTTTTCAAACGAATGCATCCTTCAGTAAAAGAGATCAGTGAATTGATTTGAAGAATTTGCCTAGTAATGCAGTCAGTTTTAGAAACAATCACACTTGAAAATTACCTGTAGGCCAAAATATGGTTTGTTCATATCTTAAATATAATGAAGGGTTTATCATTATTAAACATAATAAAGTAAAATTATACTTGAAAAATACTTTGGTCATCAGAGAATCTCTGTATTTCCATTCTTTGGAATGTTTTTTTGATTATTATTACTACTATATATAAATGCTCATTTTAATTTTTCATAGTGATTTCTATTTTACTTTCCCCTTTTCTTTTCAGCACTTTGTTTAATTTCTGTGTTGGTTAAAAACAAACCTCTGGTGATTTAATCAGAAAAAGTGACTTTTTAATTAAATTCTTCTATAGTCTTTATTGTAGCACAATAATAGAGTACAAATCAATTTTTAATGCTGACAATTTCTCTTCTAATGTGGAAAGTGATTTTAGTTAACATATGTGGTATATGCACTATAAATTGACTGCATTATTTTCCTCTCCTGAATTAGTTCTATAGATTTAATAATTTAGAAGTTCCTATTAAATGTGTATCATTCATTCTCTTCTTGTCACTGCCTGGCATATGCATTCCCTCTATTCTACATTAAATGACATAGTAATTCTTGTCACAAAGCATTTGATTATTCTATTAAACACTTAGTCTTTGTAGAAATGGGGAATAAAGTGAGTTCAAATGCAAATGTTATGTTTTTAAAACCACGGGAAATTCTTTAAATGTTTTATTCTTTATGTTTTATTAGTATATTTATGCTATGATGTTTGGAATAGTGGCCAGCGTAATTTTCCACTAAAGGAAACTTTTGACTTGAAGGTTGTAAAATTATTGAACAAAAAAGTAATTTTTGATATGTTTGAATTATTTACGTTAAAACATGCACATTTTAAGTCTAAGTTGAAACTTTTCGTTATTCTTGAGACAAAGTTATTTTGGTTAATTCTATAGTATGATAAAAAGAAGTCTGATATACAGTGGTATTCTGTGTTATAATCTTTTGTTCAGCATATTAAAATACTCAGTGTGATATTTCTATACAGATATCATTGACCTTAAAAAGATTAAAAAGAAAGTTTGAGTAAATTATTTTAGTTCTTTCTACTAGGAAATTGGTTTAATTTTTCTGGCAGATTCTTTTCTCCATTCCCTTCCACACACACACACACACACACACACACACACACACAAATATTTGATTATAAAACGTAGAATTTTGGCAAATGAATAGACTCTTCTCAGCAGAAGACCTTCCAGGAATGCACACCTTAGCCAGGTCTCCGGCTCGTTTTTGCTCTCACGGCACTCGGCCACTGCCACCACCCTCTGTGGTGCCTCAGCATCCAAGTCACAGCCATTTCCTGTTGTTACTCTTCCTCCAGGATAAACTTTCTCATCCTTCTCTCACTGTTATGCAGCATAAGCTCAAATCAGACATATAACTAAATTTTATAGCAGTGAAAAGGAACTCCTACTATAAAGTGAAAAGAAATTGAGTTCACAAAAGCTGCTAAATTTTTATGATTCATCTCCAACTTTTACAAGGCCTAATTTCCCATTTATTTGGATTCTGAGCTTTATTCTCCTGATTTATGGTTAAGCACATAAGCAGGCTCACATCCTGTTAGATTACTTTTTATGTGTATAGGTAGCTGACCTAAGTTTTCTATGCCCTAGTATGCTCATCTGACAAGTAAGAATAATATATAATAGAACTGATCTCACAAGGTTGTTTGAAGATTTAAAGAAACCATGTGTATAATACTCCAGATCAGCGGTTCTCAACTTTATTAAAAGGCCACGGCATTAGGAAGGTTGAGAACCACTGCCATAGATGGTTCCCTCCTTTTTATATTCTCCTTCTTAGCTTTCTTTTCTATCAGTTCAATTTTACTTAAATGCTTTCTCAGCTCTTCATCACTCAGCCTTCTATCCAGCACCAGTACTTACCACTCTGCTTTTCTTTGTGCTTGTTGAATCACATAACCATCAGAAAATGACTTTTATCAGTTGAATGAAGGCCAGCAGTAAGCTCACATTTTAAAAATATTTTGTATTCTCGGCTCGGTGCCTGTAGCTCAGCGGCTAGGGCACCAGCCACATACACTGCAGCTGGCGGATTTGTATCCAGCCTGGGCCTGCCAACAATGACAACTACAACCAAAAAATAGCTGGGCATTGTGGCGGGCACCTGTAGTCTCAGCTACTCGGGAGGCTGAGGCAAGAGAATCGCTTAAGCCCAAGAGTTGGAGGTTGCTGTGAGCTGTGACGCCACGGCACTCTACTGAGGGCGATAAAGTGAGACTCTGTCTCAAAAAAAAAAAAAATTCTTTCGTTATATTTTGTGGCACAAACCTGTTTCTCTGTATAATTTGTAACTATGATCACTCTTCCCAGAATTGTCATTCATTCATCTTATCCTTAAAGTTGTAGTGGAATGATATTTTGAACAGCAGCATTCAATCTTTACCATCTCGAATTCACATCCAAAATATTTAAAACTTACAAAACTCAAGTTCTTCTGGAGCTCCCTTTCTGTTAGGCATTTGGATTCTTACAGAACAAATCAAATCTTGATTTCTCCTTGTCTCACATCTAGTTATTTTGTACACAATACTTATGTGACAGCACTCTGTAAGAAGTAAGCTCTAATGCATAGAACACATCCTGCTGGTCATTCTTTTTTGTTTTTCTATCTCATTGCTATAGAAAAGATTTTGTTGAAGACCTAAAATTTGAATTGCAACTAAAACTTGGAGGAATAGGAGGGAATAAGGGTGATATTAAGCAAATTGTAGAAATCACATTTCCTTTGGTGTTTACATCATCAGTCTTCTCTTTCTGCCCTCAAGAGCCCGTTTCTCATGCCCTCCGATTGTCAGAGCTTTATCATGAGCATTTTTCCTATTTCAGAATTACCTCTGCTTCCCACCTTCTACCTTTACCTATCCACCTAGGCCTATAAAAACCATGATTCCTTTACTTAAAATAGTACGCATAATCACTCTACCACCCTTAATTTTCCTCAGCATGTTTTACCTATTAATTCAAAACTCAAATGAATGCTGGAATATTAAGTCACACTGTGTAAATCAGTCCTTCTATGTGTAAGAGTAACTTTGACAGAAGAGAAGAATACGTGATCCTGGTCGCTTCCTTTCTTCTGGGAAAAAGAGAAGAACAAGCAGGCAGATCGGAATATTTTTTCCGCACTCTCTGCTTCTGTAAGAATGTAGGCATCTGGGCTTTCTACACATGAAATCATAGACTTTTAAAGGAGAAAAGAAACTTGTAACATTTTAGTCCAATGATTGTTTTAACCATTGTTTATTATAACACTCTCCTATTGGTAAGAATGAATAGGTTGCTCTCTGATTAGTAAGAGTGACTTTTTAGGGTTCTTAATTCTCTGGGAGAATAGGGAAGTGTGATGGTAAAAGGTTATGCATGACATTCTTTGGGACAAATAAAGGAGATTTTGAGTTAATGTTAGAAAAATTTGAGACCACTTTGATAAGTGGTCCCTTAGGTAAGACATTCCCATATTCGATAGACAGTAACCAAGGTACAAACGTCCGACTTACATGCAACTGTCACAAATGGAGGCTCTTATAATAAGTCACAGAGTTACAAATATCCGACTGACTTACACTTACAAACAGAGGCTAGTACAGGCAATGGCTAAATGTACCCATATTAGGACCAGCCTCACCCCTTGGGTAACAAACTGGGTGAGGGGCAAATGGAGCTCAGCAGCTTGGATTTTCCCATTTCCCTCCCTGATCTGTGCCCTTGAACCCAGTGGCAGCAGATCCAGGGACCATCACCCCAAGCTGACAGCAACTTCCTACTCGGTACGGTTCCTTTTTTTCTTTTCAATTGAGCCAAGAAACACTTGGCTTGACTAGTGTATCAAAGGTAATACTAGTTATAGTCATGTAATTCTCCCATGTAAGTCAGTGAGCTACTTGTTCTTTGTAAGCGTATTGTCATATACTATTAGTAAATATTTGCTAGGTGATTTCTGAGCGTTATTAAATTACAATTCTACATTTCGTTTCTTTAGTCCCAGTTCACAAAAATAAAAGTTGCCCACTTGCTTAGCAAATGGGAGTGTATTCAACTTGCTTTTTGTAAGTTGTATTACTCTGTTATGCTGAGGAAAGAGTAAATCAAGGAAGTAAAGCTCTAGAATATAAAGGTAAAACATAACAGAAATAGAGATACTTGGCTCGGCGCCTGTGGCTCAATGGGCTAAGGCGCCAGCCATGTACACCTGAGCTGGGGGGTTCGAATCCAGCCCAGGCCCACCAAACAACAATGACGGCTGCAACCAAAGAAAATGGCCGGGCGTTGTGGCGGGCGTCTGTAGTCCCAGCTACTTGGGAGGCAGAGGCAGGAGACTCGCTTAAGCCCAGGAATTGGAGGATGCTGTGAGTTGTGACGCCACAGCACTCTATCCAGGGTGACAGCTTGAGGCTCTGTCTCAAAAAAAAAGGAAAAGAAATAGAGATACTATTGGTAGCCCAGCTGTGTGATCTTCCTAGTACTGTTTTCCTTTCCTATATTCTCGTATATAAGAGAAGAAAATGTTGGCGAGTATTGGCAGACTAAGTTCCATACTTGACTTTAACCTCATATAAAATCATGCTAAGATGATATAATTCATGTGTCATGATTCCTTGCTTCTTTCATTTATCTCTTGATTTTAACATAGTTTTTTCCGCCCAGCTTCTTTTATATTCTACTATAAGCAATTGCAGAAATCTGAGCCATGGCAGCATGGTTTTAGCTATCCCTGGGCAAGGTTGAGCATACGTGAGAATAGGTAGAAGACAGAAATTTAAAATGTATATTATAAATATTTTTAATCCAATGACTAAAATCAGGCCTAACTCCTTTGGAGAAGTTATGGCATTCCTGAAATTTCTTCCTTCAATTCTTGTTTTAAAACTTCCATCCACGCATTGTGGTGGGCACCTGTGATCCCATCTACTCGGGAGGCTGAGGCAAGAGAATCACCTAAGCCCAAGAGATGGAGGTTGTGGTGAGCTGTGATGCCACAGCACTCTACCAAGGGCAACAGAGTAAAAGAAAAGAAAGAAAAAAAAAAAAAGGAAAAAAAAAAAAACTTCCATCCACATATTTAGCACAACCCTACCTGAAGATCTCATATTTCAATACATTATATTGTATATAATTATATATATAATACATTTTATCATGTTATAATATATATAAACATATATAATATACAATATGAAATATATATTTGTAATATCTAATGTTATATAATATATAATGTAATATGTTATATAGTGTGTTATAGAATATGTTGTATTATCTATTATGTTGTATGATACATAATATGTTATATATTATACATATAACATATTTAGGCAGTCTAGAAGGAAAGAACCCTGAATGCATAGTCCATCTCTTACCTCTTCAGTATTTTACTAAGTAAGACCTCTGGGATTCATTAAGAACCTTTAAAACTATTAGACAAATTATATACCTTAAGATTGATTATTTCTGTTGTTTTCTGCTTCTGTGCTTACCTCCATATTCAGCCTTAAAGTTCTATGGCAATTCATAGACCTACATATAAAATACATGTTTTAAAGTGGTATGTGATTACACATTAAAATGTGTTACTGTTTCACAGTATTTTCTATGAATCCAATTTCAGTGTTCAGGAAAAAACCAGTGTGTATGAAAGAAAGAGAGGGAAAATGTTTTCCTCTAATTGTACTTCAAGAAAAAGTATAATTTACTGTTTTTTACTAAAAACATAAAAATAGTTGTCTGATTTCTAGGTAAACACTTTGGTAAAAATAATGGTTGTCTAATATCATTAATAGCTTTAAGACAGTGTTATCTTAGAAAATATGTTGTCCTTCATATTCAAGATAATTTGGGGCTGGGCATTGTGAGCAGCTCTTGTCGTCCCAGCTACTCTGGGGTCTAGGCCGTAGGATTGGTTGAACCCGGGAGTTTGAGGTTGCTGTGAGCTAGGCTGACGCCACAGCACTCTAGCCTGGACAGTAGAGACACTGCCTTAAAAAAAAAAAAAAAAAAGATAAATTGGGGAGACATTTTAACTTGTTTTTAATACAGTGATGTTGTGTTTATGTTGAGACAGTCATGTTCTTTTTCATGATTTTAGCGTACTTTCAGGGGATCCAACCTGTGGCCAGCAGGCTATTTGAGGCTTGGTCTCCTTATCCGTGGTGTTAGATATTTGCAAAAAGTATATGCACAGGCCTTTCTTTTTTGCTCTTCGGCTTTCATTAGTGCTTTTGTATTAAATGTGTGGCCCAAGACAATTCTTAATCTTCCAATGTGTAGCAGAAAAGAAAAAAGTTTGGGCACCCCTGCTAGACTCTGGTCTAGAAATAGAGATAGCCAAAAAGTAAAGATTTATGTTAAACATTTTAGCATTTTTTACATGTATAGTACTATCCTATGCAGATGTAGAACTAGAGCTCAAAATGCTTATTTTATTATTAGAAAAAAATTAAATAGTTAAGAATTACACAGTGTGGATATCAGTAAATACCATGAGAAATACCTGGATTAAGTACTATGGAAGTTCAGAAGGATTCATTTAATATTTATTAAGAATTTTAAAATGTATAGGCTTTATGCTATACATTTAGCATAATCCAGCATTTTCTGTCTTTAAGAATCTGACAGACTAGTGGAAAAGACAACTATGTAACAGATAATTATAATAGCATGTGGGAAGTACAGTAGCAAAAGATATGGAGAAGTACAAAGGAGAGAGAACTTTAACAACCAGGAGGAATAATGCCTCAGCTGGGTTTTCACCAGGGAACTACGTAAAAGGAGTGTATTGTAGGCAGAGAGAATGTAGTAGGTTTAGCTGTGGGAGTGCTGAGGGGGACAGAGAGAGATTTCAGTTCAGGTTGCTGAAAGCAGAAAGGATGAGGCAGTTTTGATGAGAAATGAGTGTAAATACACAGACAAAGACCAGCATAAAGATGACTTTGTATTATGGAGTTTACAATTTAATCAGTCCCATATGTGGTAATTATTAAAAGATTGACAGAAGGGAAAGATGGTAACTTGTCAGAAAAACTAGGGAAGTGGAGGTTTTTAAGGAAGTGAATGATAAGCGGTGTCAGGTAGGCTGGTCAGATAGGACCAACAGGAAATACTGATTGTATTAGCATCAGAGCAATGAAAACAGAGTCCAAATTGTACCGAAGTAATTCAGGAGGTCCGGATGTACGGCAGTGATCATGTACCATTTCTCGGAAGTCCAGCTGAGAAGGCTTGAATCCTGCCTTTACCACTTACCAGTTTTATGACTCAGATAAGTTAGTCTGTTTTCTTCATCTTTAAATTGTAGATCATTGCTGGGCACAGTGGCTGACACCTTTAATTTTTGCACTCTGGGAGGGCAGCACAGGAGAATTGCTTGAGACCAGACTGGGCAGGAGTGAGACCCTGTCTTTACTAAAAATAGAAAAATTAGCTGGGCATGGTGACTGGTACCTGTAGTTCCAGCTACTCAGGAGTCTGAGATTGCTGTAAGGTAGCTGATGCCACATACAGAATGAGACTGTCTCAAAAAAAAAAAAAAAAAAAAGAATGGGGGTCATAATATCTACCTTATGAGGTTTCTATAAGAATTAAAAGGGTTATGTATGTAAAACACTTTGGAATTACCCATATATACTAAGACACAATGATTAACTATTATGATTAGTAAGAAAGAGGAGAAAGGTTACATGATAGGTAGAGGAAGGGTTCAGGGATGATTTATTTAGTATGTGGTTGTTTGGTACTGGGGACAAGAAGGGATGACAGAGATGCTTCCTATTAATAACTAAGGAAAAGTAACTAGGTTTGGACCTGAGACGTCAGCCTCTATATGGAAAAATTTGTTTAGAAAACTAGAGACTTTCTAATCCTGGTTTCCTGGTAACTCTTTGGGACACAGTGTTCAAGTCACCTTCCATTCCAGTTTCCTATAGAAAGAAATAATAGTTGCTATTTACTGTCTGCCAGAATTATTGTAACTGTAAAACTGGCAACACTGAGTCCTGTTTTCTTATACTTGTACTTTTCACTCTTCTCTTAAATTTCCTCTAACTCCTGTATACAAATTCCCTTCTCTAGCTCCTTGTAAAAGTCTTGAACCTCCCTCCAAGTTCTCCCACAAACCTTGTGCAGCATCTGTCACTTTGTTGCTGGCATGATGTCTTTTCTACCAGTCTGTGAACTGCCATGCTTTATTTACCTTACAGTCCCTTGTAATGTCTGTGTAGTACCTGACAAATTGTAAACTCTCAATAAAGGTTAGGTAGGATTGAATATAAGAAATTGCCTAAATAGATGTGGTTTTCATTTGTGAAGCTCTACTACTTGAGCATCAGAAAGTTTCAAAAACTTGAAAAATATTTTGAAGTAATTGTTACTTTTTTCTAATTACTTAATTCTTTAATGTCAGAAAGGTAAAGGTACCTCCTTTAAGTCTAACATCTAATTAGAATAGATAGTGTTGTTCAAGTAACTATGTTTTTGTTTTAATCCATCGTTAATTCTGAAGTCATAATTTAACTTATCATTTAAAAGAATCATCCTTGAAAATAGTATGAATTTGGTAGGTACCTAATTAAATATCTTATTAAATGCTTGCCAGCACTTAAGGAGAATTATCTGTATCCTTTGTGTTCTCATCTGCTTCAACTTGCTACTGCCAACCCTTCCAGAAAAGAAATTATATGTCACCTGATGGAGCATTATTCTCTGGGTCATTCATGGGTCAATGAAAAATTTATCCTTAACCTTAGAACTAATCTGAGCAACTGTTTCTTTATTGTTCTTTCCTGAAAACCTATATTTTCAACCTATCTGAAAATGTGGCTTCATATATATGTTTATAAACTTTGTCTATTAATGCGCTAGTAGTCACTGAGAGTGTATGTGTGTGACTGTTTGTAACATGGAGTATTCTCCTTTCTTTGTTGAAGCGCTCTCCATCCTGTGCTCCAGCTAGCAAAAGCAGACGTGTAAGAGACTATTGCACTTTGTGTACCCATCCGGTGCCTTCTATCCCCCTCGTACCCTTTTGCCTGTGGTTGCAGAACATGTTAATGTTTTCGTGATAGATTATTACATTATTGCATGCTTTGTGCCGCTGCTCCTGCTGTCGCTACTATGCTTTTATGTATTTTCATTTGGTTTTTGGTTCTTTTTGGCTTTGGCCGCAAAGCTTTAGGAATGTTCATAAAAATTTCTGTAACCAAACTACTAAAATGATAAGATATCTTTTTTATCTTGATTAGGGAAAAATAATACTAAATTTATGGTTTCTAAATTGACCAAATGCAAAGTAAATGAGTTTCCAAATAATATGATATAAGCAAATATGTAAATATTCCTTACTGATTTTAATTATGTGGAAAGAAAACTTGTTAATTCATATTATACAAAATTTTTTTAAAGATTTGGGAAAAATTATAGATGTTATTGGCTACAGTTTTATGTAAATAAGTACAGGGGAAATCTTGAGAGAGTTGGGTTTTTTTTTTTTTTTTGAGGCAGAGCCTCAAATCACAGAGTGCTTTGGCATCACAGCTCACAGCAACTTCCAATTCCTGGGCTCAAGCGAGTCTCCTGCCTCTGCCTCCCGAGTAGCTGGGACTACAGGCGCCCGCCACAACACCCGGCCGTTTTTTGGTTGCAACCATCATTGTTGTTTGGCGGGCCAGGTTGGATTCGAACCCACCAGCTCAGGTGTACGTGGCTGGCGCATTAGCCTGTTGAGCCACAGATGCCGAGCTGAGAGTTGTTTTTTTTTTTAACTGTAGTTCATAGCTACATGAACTTCTTCTACATATCTTCCTAAATATCTTACATGTATAGATTTGAGGAGATGTTAATAATAAATTCTTTGTATTCTAAGATAATTCCAAGATTTAAAAAAATGTATGACAGTCTTTATATATGTATATTATTGATGAACTATAAGCATCTTTCATTGCTAATGCTAGCTTCTTGTTTCTTAGCCTCAAAACAGGTCGACCAGTATTCCTATGCTATAAGATCCTAATATTCCTAGAGTGGGGAAGTCTGTATCTGGAAATGTCTCACATTTTTCTAAACAAGCCTTCATCTCAACACCAATCATGTACATACCTACATAATCCCCAGCTGAAAAGCAATAGGCTCGCTGATATTGTTTGTTGGGATTTTAACCTACTTTGGCAAATAGTAACATTAAAAAGGGAAAATGTGGCTGGGTGCAGTGGCTCATGCCTATAATGCCAGCACTTTAGGAGGTTGAAGCAGGAGGATCACTTGAGCCCAGGACTTCAAGACCAGCCTGAGCAACATAGCAAGACCTTGTCTTTATCAAAAAGAAAAAGAAAAACTAGCTACGCATGGTAGCATAGAAAGAGTTACTCAGGAATCTGAGATTGGAGAGTCACTTAGCCCAGGAGTTTGAGGCTGCAATGAGCTATGATTGTACCACTGCATTCTAGCCTGAGCAACAGAGAGAAACCCTGAATCTAAAAACATTAAAAAAAAAAAAAAAAGGACCGTCAGTGATGATAGATACAAGTTTTTTGTGTTCACTTGTCAGCTTCATGATCATGAGCCAGACATTGTGGTGTGTGCCTGTAGTCCCAGCCACTCAGTACCTTTGTAATACTGTTTTATAATCATAAGCTCAATTAGCAGAAATAATTATATCACCAGTGGTTTAAGGTTATAAGTGTTCTGAATACAAAAATATTAGATGACTTACCATTTGGTCTCCAAAATACTTCTAACTAAAGGAGAAAGAAAATTATAATATAAATTGTACTTTTTTTTTCAGTTGACTTAGTTTTATATTCAGTATAAAAAACATGTTAGATGCAAGCTATTTTTCAATAGACTGTTTATAATCAGTATCATATTTTTTAATCGTTTACTTAAAAACGTTTTTTATAAAAAAAAGCATTTTTTTATGAGAATGTTGCTGCTTATGCAAATCTATAATTATTTGAGGTGGGGGTAGAAAAGGCCATTGATACATATTCGAGATAAGAGGCTTTTTTATTATTTCCTAGGAAGACCATACTTCATAATCTGAGGAATTCCTGATAAGGAGATCATGTAAAAATAAGCCAGGAGCCTGGTCTTGGCAAGAAAAAGACAAAATGCTTTCTGCTTTTATGTTTTACTTTAAAAATACATTTGGGGATTATTTGTTAGAAAAACCATAATCAATTCAGGGAATATTACAGATTTTTTGTATAACAGTGTTATATAGTGTGAACAGGCAGTACTGCTGATAATTCAGCTTTTCTGCTTTTTAAAAATAGAACATTAAGTAAAACTAATACTGGAGTATAATGTTTTTAATTAATGCCTGTTCATCAGAATAATTGCTTAAAATGTGTTTACTTAGGAAAAAAATTAGTTAACCAAAACATATTTTTAAGTTTCATTTGTATGAAGATATTCCTTATTTATTTTTTCAGTGGATTGCAGTTTAGAATTACTGAGTGAATTACTTACAATGTTCAGTTAAGATTTGTTTCTAAGATTCTTCTTTGGACAGTATCAAGAATATACTATCCGATAAATATTAGCTATTTATTGTCTTTTACTATTTCTTCCTTTTTTTCTTTCTGTTATCATAAGTCTAATTATTGAATTAAGGTATCTTTGCTGTTGATGTATTTCATCTATTAATCTTGCTGCATTATTAATTCCATTGATTGCTTATACTTAACGCTATGTTTCAGCATGCAAAGAATGACACAAAAAATTTAACTTCCATGGTTTAAGTATAATGTTATTAAAGGCTGTCTTTGTTGTTACGATTTTAAGGCACTTCATCTAAAAATAACTAGCAATATTAATCAGTTGCTTTGCTACCATATGTGAATCATTGCCAATTAATTATCAAAATGAATTTAGTCTATCTTCAAATCCTAATATGTAGTCATTGAATATTCTGAAAGTTTAATAGAATTAGTTGCTGCTTAGTAAATATAAGTGAATTAGTAATAGCTTATTGCTATTAATTATAAATGCATTAGTAAACAATTATAGTTAAAATTAATATCTTAAAAAGCATAGTCTGATGCGTGACAATTAAAACTTTGATAAATATGTGACTTTGTACTTTTCTTATTGTCTACTACTTTGGGGATGTTGTTATAGTTCAACTTTTTAATATACTCAGTTAATATCATCTACAAATATTCCATTATTTTCAGTTTTAATTTTTTAAAGAAAACTAACTTGATTTTGTCTAAACTCTGAAATTGATTTTTTTATTTTATGTTTATTTTTTATTGTTTCTGATTTATTGAGGGTACAAAGAATTAGGTTACAATGATTGCATTTGTTAAGTCTCTCTTATAATTGTTACCCACCCAAGCGGGGTGCCATACACCATGACCTCCCACCCTTTCCCTCTTCCCCTCTCCCCACTCTCTCATTCCCCTACCCCCACCTTGTATTAGATCATCTATTGCCTCCATAGTAGAATTGAGTACATTGGATTCTTGCTTCTCCGTTCTTCTGTTTCACCTCAATCCAGTTTAACACAAAAGATGTCAAGTCTTTATCTTTTGTAATGGCTGAATAGTATTCCATGGTATACATATTCCATACCTTGTTAATCTATTCCTGGATTGGTGGGCATTTAGGTTGTTTCCACATTTTGGTGATTATAAATTGAGCTGCAATACAGTCTAGTGCAGTTGTCCTTATGATAAAATAATTTTTTTCCTTTTGGTTAGATGCCTAGTAATGGGATTGCAGGAGCAAATGGGAGGTCTAATTTGAGGATTCTCTATACCTCCTTCCAAAAAGGTTGTATTAGTTTGTAGTCCCAACAGCAGTAAAGTTTTCCCTTCTGTTCACACCCACACCAGCATCTGCAGCTTTGAGACTTTGTGATATGGGCCATTCTCACTGGAGTTAGGGGATATCTCAGGGTGGCTTTGATTTGCATTTCTCTGATGATTAGGGTCCATGAGCATTTTTTCATGTTTGTTAGCCATTCGTCTATCTTCTTTAGAGAAGGTTCTGTTCATGTCTCTTGCCCATTGATAGATGGGATTATTGGCTTTTTGTGTGGATTAATTTGAGTTTTCTGTAGATCCTAGTTATCAAGCGTTGGTCTGATGTTTAACATGCAAATATCTTTTCCCACTCTGAAAGTTATCTATTTGCTTTGGTTGTTGTTTCCTTAGCTGTATGGAAGCTTTTCAGTTTAATTAAGCCCCATTTGCTTATTTTTGTTGTTGCAATTGCCACGGAAGTCTTTTTCATAAAATCTTTCCCCAAGCTGATATCTTCAAGTGTTTTCCCCGCACTTTCTTGGAGGATTTTTATTGTTTCATGCCTTAGATTTAAATCTTTTATCCCTCTTTAATTCTGAAATTGATTTTTACTTTAAGAGCATACAGCTCTAAAAAGCTAGGAAAGTCATTTTTCATTCTAATTTTACAATTTGTTCTGGTGTATCTTTTTAATTTAAATTTTGTTTTACTTATGAATAACTACCTTTAACCTCATTCAACTAAGAGAATTGTTTTAAATTGTTTTCTTTCATTTTTTATCAATAGCTAAAAATGAGGTCTGTTAGGAAAAAGGCTTATTAACAAAAACTATTGTTGGGACTGCAAACTAATACAGAGGCTCTTTGGAAGTAAGTATGGAGAATCCTCAAAGAACTCAAAATAGACCTTCTATTTCATCCTGCAATATGGGCATTTGCACTGTATTGTTTTTTTTTTTTAATTTTTATTAAATCATAGCTGTGTACATTAGTGCAGTCATGGGGCACAATGTGCTGACTTCATATACAATCTGAAATATTTTCATCAAACTGTTTACATAGCCTTCATGGTATTTTCTTAATCACTATATGAAGACATTTGTATTCTGCATTTAGTAAGTTTCACCTGTACCGTTCTAAAATGCACTGTAGGTGTGCACTGTATTGTTTATCGCAGCTCAATTTACAGTCACCAAGATGTGGAAACAACCTAAGTGCCCATCAGCCTAAGAATAGATTAATAAACTGTGGTATATGTATACCATGGAATACTATTCAGCCATACAAAGATAGAGACTTTATATCTTTTGTATTAGCCTGGATGGAGTTAAAACACATTCGTCTTAGTAAAGTATCACAAGAATAGAAAAGCAAGTGTCCAATCTACTCAATATTAATATGAAGCCAATAGATGAAGTAATGTACACCCACAAAAGAGAAAACCTCAATTATTCCAGTTGGGAGAGGGGGGAAAGAAAGGGAGCATTGTGATTGGTGTGCTCACACCTATTGGGCACCATGCAAGGGTGTGTGACACTCCTCCTGGGTGCAGGACACAACTACAACAGGGACTTTACCTAACAAATGCAAACATTGTAACCTAATATTTGCACTCTCATATTAATCTGAAATTTAAAAAAAGTTAAAAAACAAAAAAAGTATTTCTTTATAAGAGCCAAGAGGTGGGTATTAAAAATCTCAAGAGTTATTTGAATCTCTAATTTATGTACTCATAGATGAAACTGATGGTATATTTTTGCTTTCCCCAGTATCCACTGTCATAATTTCACATTTTCACAGGGTCCTAAAAACATGCTGGTAGATGTTCTAACAGCCATCTCTGAAAGCAAGGGAAGCCCTGCTTTTTAGAGTTGATGATTTCATGACGTAAACCTCCATTAGACCATGTACTGACAAAATGGCTTAAGGCAGCATATTGTTATTTCAGTGCAAAAAAGTATGAGACAGTGTGCTCACCTTCTGTCAGCGTGTGTTTACGTGCTCACAAACAGGCCTGCTGAAAAATTACAACCAGTGCTATTGGAAACAGCAAGTTTTTGTATTTTTCTTTTCTAAAAATTTTTTATGTAATTGGATACAGATTATACAAAGCCAATATATTAATATTAATTATTCAGTCCTTTTCGTAGCATTACCTTTCACACAGGAACTTCTCATTTTATTTTTTTCAGTCAAGCAATAGGGCAAAAGGCTTTTTTGATGGATCAGAAACCTTTTGGTAGAGTGAGTGGCGTCACAGTTCACAGCAACCTCAAACTCTTGGACTTAAGCGATTCTCTTGCCTCAGCCTCCCAAGTAGCTGGGACTACCAGTGCGCGCCCCAGCACCCAGCTACTTTTTGGTTGTAGTGGTCATTGTCGTTTGGCAAGACTAGGCTGGGCTTGACCCTGCCAGCTCTGGTGTATGTGGCTGGCACCCTAGCTGCTGAGCTGCAGGCCGCCAAGCCAGATCAGAAACTTTTAAAATTTTCTTAAAATGGGGTGGCGCCTGTGGCTCAAAGGAGTAGGGCACCATCCCCATATACCAGAGGTGGTGGGTTCAACCCAACCCTGGCCAAAAACTGCAAAAAATTAAATAAATAAATAAATAAAATTTTCTTAAAATAGCCCTGTTATGTACACATAGAAAGTTCTATTCTTGGACACTTTTTTCAATCTATGAGGTTATATATGACCTCATGGAAGTTCTTACTAGTGTAAAATGTATTAATTCTGTTTTGCTTATCAATTCCATTTTAACTGAATCCCCTCTCCCAAGGACTATTAATTCATCTTGTGATTTATATAATCTTAGGAAATTAAAAGTAGATGTTTTAGAACACAAAAGAC
This sequence comes from Perodicticus potto, assembly GCA_963574655.1. Lineage (NCBI taxonomy): Eukaryota > Metazoa > Chordata > Mammalia > Primates > Lorisidae > Perodicticus > Perodicticus potto. The sequence continues at coordinate 2,841 of CAUYRH010147158.1, read as the reverse complement.
ATTTCTGCTTTATTTCCTGCCCAAGGTCATATTTCAGATTAATAATTTAAACTGGTTACCCTGAACAAAACTGTGAACTGGGCAAAATTGTCTTGAGTCCTATTTTCTTCTTTTACTGTCTTCTTAGTCAAAATTCACCTCACCATGGCTTTTCTTTTGGTATGTTTGTGATGTTTGACAAATATCCTCGCAGTTTAAGATGGAATTTTTAAAATAAATTCTCTTCTAATGATGACTTGAGACCTGCCACTTGAGGAAGAATTAGCAGACTAGTAGGATCTTACCTAGAATTGATATTCTCTATTGTAATTTTGTTCCTGTTTATTTTTAAATTTTCTTTTTTTGTTTTTCTTGAAAAGAATGATGATACTCAGTTTTCAACATTAAAAGTGTACAGGATATTTTGTTACACTAAAACTAAATGTGTAAACACCTGTACACACACACACACACACACAGAAAGAAATAACCCCAAAACAAAATTCACTGTTAGGAAATGAGATGATATAACTCAGTCTCCATGATTATTAAATTACTTTGAGTGCCTCTACTGTGGAGAAGCCTGTGGTATGGCAAAGAATGCTGAATTTGGAGTCAAGAGATGATATTCAGGCCCTGCTGTCCAGTTTCACAAGGTATAATAGTTATGAAATCAGCCACATCACACATACAGAGCTGATACTCAACTGGTAAGCTTTAGTTCAGTAGTTTCAGTTTCAGTTTTTAAAATGTTGAAGTACTTTCCTACCAGTTGATAAATAATCTGTTGCTCCAAGTCCCCTAGATTCCCTCACTGAGACCCTCTTCTCAACTTCTCCAAAATTCAGTAATTAAAGGTTTAATTAAAGGTTTAACTGTGTTGGCCTTCCTTTGTGGGTTGCCAGAGTAACCTGTGCGTGCCCACCCTGCTGGGCGGTTGCAGTTGGGCACCTGTAAAGGTCTACAGTAGTGTCTCCAGCCTACTGACCTGTCCCTCCCACATACCTTCCAGATTTTAAAATTTCCCACATTGAATGGAAGTTGACTGTTTTCTACGTATTTAGCATATCATAAAACCATTAACAGTATATATTAATTATAGGTGGGAAAATGGCCCTAAGTTGAGAAAATATCCCTAAGTTTTACCCTTAGAGATTGAAGCTGTGTGCCTAGAGTTCTGTCAAGATGGAAATAGATCTCAAAAGCAAATTTCTAGGGAAACCCTTTTTCCAAGTATTTCTATTCTCAATCATTTAACATTCAGCCCAGAATTCTAAAGAGATTTTTGTGGGTAGAGCCTGTGGCTCAAGGAGCAGGATGCCAGCCCCATATACCGGAGGTGGTGGGTTCAAACCTAGCACAGGCTAAAAAACTGCAAAAAAAGAAAAAGAGATTTTGTTTACTTAGTTTTGAGTACAAGGTCCATAATTACTTTAATCAATTGTTGTGATGATTCTACTTTGTCAAAACATTCTCATGACTGTACCTGAATCTTTCTTTGGTGGTGGTTCTAAGGGGCACATTACCTATTGTCATGTCTTCCACCTAAAGCAGTAGTCATAACAGTGAAAAAGGAAAAATTTAAGTTCATATTTAAAATCCTTAAGGTGGTGATCTTTTTATTGATTGGTAACTTCGAGTCTAAGAATTGTTCTTGCTGTACACCATATTCAAAACAAGTTCTCTAGCTTCCTTTCCAAGTTGCCTTAATTGTTCCTTCCTTTTAAAAACTCAATTTTAATAATTCTGAAAATTGCTAAACTGAAAATCATTGCGCTTTGTAAGGTCTTTTATGCTAAATTTTAACCCAGAGCACTTTTAATTTCTAAATATACTTGGCTTAAAAGGGTACAACTGGATTTAAGTGCTGGTATTTCTACTGCTGCAAAATAAAAAGGAGATTTATGGTAGCGAGCAGCACAAACTGACAGGTTAGTTTCTTTTACCTTCAGTAAATGACTTGTAAAAGACCAAATTTGATTCTTGTCAAGGACAAAATTATCTTCTTATCTGTAGACTATATCTCTGTTAAGTATTTTGCATGTGTTTCACATGTATGACTCATTTTGTGAAAGATAAAAGTTCTGTGTGGAATACAGACAGAGACCAGTGCCTCAGGCTAAAAGGTCAACCATGGAGATTGGGAAGGAGCCTTCGGTTCACCACTGCTGTCTTAAGCCTTATGTGTATTGAAGCTCATGCTTTTGTGTGTTGACTCATCCCAACAGGAATATGCAAGTTAAAGTTTGTCATCCTCCTTTCTTAAGAAATGATGTCATGATCATGACTTACAGAAATTTACTGTGAGCTGCACATTGTTTAAAAGTGATTTCTTGGGTTTTTGTTTTTCCCGACTTATTTTCCTAGACTGATCCCGTTGAGAACACATATGTACGGACCTCGAGCATCAAGTTTTACATCCAGTCAAGGTCCACATCTCCTTCCACATCTAGTGAAGCTGAGCCGGTTAAGGTGCCTCCTTGGAGCAGCCTTGCTCCCTAACTTCTCACTTGTGTCAGGAAAGAGGGAATTGGAAAAAACAAGTGATACCTGTCTTCTCTTAGTCAAATGTATTGCATAATAAGTTATAGTCTGTTGGAAATTACTACATTTAATTGATAATATAAATGGAAGTAGAAAACTAGTTTACTACTAAAGTAAGCTTTAGTAGTAGTAGAAAAAACTAAAGTAGAAAATTACCCCCAAATATTCAACCTGAAGTAGTCTCTCTCTCTCTCTCTATATATATATATATATGTATATATATATATATATATATATATATATATATATATATATATATATATAATATATAAAAATTGAGAGGAAAAAAAAAAATTTTAAACTTATATCTATTTTTAT
>CAUYRH010147153.1:0-13167 GCA_963574655.1 Perodicticus potto | reverse complement strand
AATAATACATTTAATATTGCCTATGGTTATCTAACTGGTAGGATTGGGGCTATTTTTATTTTATTTCTGGTGATTTCCTACATTTTCCAAGTATTTAAGGAACCACAGAATTATTTGTTGTGGTGAGAAAATGTTTTAAAAGTCAGCTCTTTCAAAACAATACATCTATTTTTTTTTGTTGTTTATTTTTTGAGACAGAGCCTCAACCTGTCACCCTGAATAGAGTGCTGTGGCATCACAGCTCACAGCAACCTCCAATTCCTGGGCTCAAGCGAGTCTCTTGCCTCCTCCTCCCAAGTAGCTGGGACTACAGGCGCCTGCCACAACGCCCAGCCATTTTTTGGTTGCAACTGTCATTGTCTTTTGGTGGGCCCAGGCTGGATTTGAACCCGCCAGCTCAGGTGTACGTGGCTGGCGCCTTAGGCCGGTTGAGCCACAGGCGCCGAGCCAAAAAAAAAAATATGAATCTTTAGTTCTATGAAACTGCTATCTAAAATATTAAAATCATCTTTTGTTCAAAAATGTATTTTTACTTTGTTTCTCTGAGTGGATTTAATTTATGCATAAATTTGCATTTACACAAATTTAGCTACATGTTTTCTTTTGTGTTTTTGTTTTGTTTTGTTTTGTTTTTTGAGACAGAGTCTCACTTTGTTACCCAGGGTGTCATAGCTCACAGCAACCTCAAACTCCTGTGCTCAAGTGATCCTCTTGCCTCAGGCTCTCCAGTAGCTGGGACTTACAGGCACCCGCCACAATGCCCGGCTATATTTTAGAGACAGGGTCTTGGTCTGGCTCAGGCTGGTCTCAAAACTTGTGAGCTCAAGCCTACCCTCTCAGAGTGTGAGGATTACAGGCATGAGCCACCCACCCCCAGCCCCAGTTATGTGTTTCCTAAGTAGTTACTTTCTACATAGTATTAGGTTAAATTTTCATGAGCTGTTAATAGCATTGTTGTGTTTGATTAATTTTCTTATATCTTTTCCTTTTAGGCTGGTGTTTGGAATGCTTTATCCTGCTTATTATTCATATAAAGCTGTGAAAACAAAAAACGTGAAGGAATATGTAAGTATAACTTTATGAGTTATTAATTCTAGTTTAATGTATCATTGATAGGTAAGGCTAGAAAAACTGTCATTTTTTACTTAAAACAGAGTAATGTTATGGGATAAAATGTGATATCAATGTGAAGTAGTGAAATTATTCTATTTAAGCTAATTTTGAAGAAAGCCCCAAAGTGTAGTCTCAAAAATAGTTTACTGTCAAGTGGCATTTAATTAAGTGTATGGTTCCTAAGATGAGTAATCAGATAGCTCTTAATTTAGTCTTTAAGTTCAAATATCCTGAGGGGTTGAAGAACTTCTCATTTGACTTTTGTTGGGGGGAAGGAGTTGTGAGGTTTATTTGCCTTATAAATTTATAGGTACATTGGACACTGAGAATATGTGCCTCTGGTCCCAAAGCCTTTTTCTTCTTTCATAGGTATTTCATCACTTTCTAATTGATTTAAATATGGTGATACTTCATCACTGCTGACAAAATCTTTTTTTCTTCTTAAATCATACTATATTTGCAGTTATTTCATTTTTAGTTTTTGTTTTTGTTTTTGTTTTTTTTGTAGAGACAGAGTCTCACTTTATCACCCTTGGTAGAGTGCCGTGGCGTCACACAGCTCACAGCAACCTCCAACTCCTGGGCTAAAGCGATTCTCTTGCCTTGGCCTTCCAAGTAGCTGGGACTACAGGCGCCCGCCACAAGGTCCAGCTATTCTGTTTTGCAGTTTGGCCGAGGCCGGGTTTGAATCTGCCACCTTCGGTATATGGGGCCGGCGCCCTACTCATTGAGCCACAGGCGAAGCCCTTCATTTCTAGTTTTTTCTTCAATTTCCTTTTCCCTACTCCCTACTTTTATTTGGCTTTCACTTTTGTTGTTTTTTTGTTTGTTTGAGAAAGATTCTAGCTCTGTTGCCTGGATTAGAGTGCACTGGTGTACCCCTAGTTCACTGCAGCCTCCAAACTGCTGAACTCAAGTGGTCCTTTTGCCTCAGGCTCTAGAGTAGCTGGGACTACAAGCATGCACCACCATGCTTGGCTAATTTTTCTGTTTCTTATAGAGATAGGAGTCTCTTTGTTGCTCAGGCTAGTATTGAACTCCTCATCTCAAGCAAACCTCCCACTTTGGCCTCCCAGAGTGCTAGAATTACAGGCATGAGGCACCACACCCAGTCTGCTTTCAGTAATTGTTTTTATCATTTCTCTAAGTTGTCCTCATTCCCAAATTTATCCATACTGTATAATAGTCAATGGCCTTCCCCAGCTATAAATCCTGACATCGTTTACTGGATGCAAAAGCATGTCATACCAGTGGTTAATGATAAGTAAACGGTCAACACTGAGGTAACTGGATGTCAATAACTGTGGGGGAGTTGAGGTGACATTCACATAACATAGTATTAAACACTTCATAGTGAACAATTGAGTGTCATTCAGTACACTCACACCATTATGCAAACACTGCCTCTTTTTAATTCCAAAATATTTTCATCACTCTAAAATAAAACCCCATGCCCATTAAGCAGTTAGTCCCCATCTTCCCCTCCCCCAAGCCACCAACAACCACCAATCTGCTTTCTGTTTATATCTCTACTCTGGATATTTCATATAAAAGGAATCACATGTGACCTTTTTCTGTCTGGCTTCTTTTACTTAGCATAACGTTTAAAGTTCATTCATGTTGGGTGGCGCTTGTGGCTCAACAGAGTAGGGTGCCAGCCCCACATGCTGTAGGTGGCGGGTTCAAACCCAGCCCTGGCCAAAAACTGCAAAAAAAAAAGTTCATCCATGTTTTAGCATGTATCAGTATTTCTTTCCTTTTCATGGCTGAATAATATTCCATTGTATAGGATGGCGCCTGTGGCTCAATGAGTAGGGCGCCGGCCCCAGATACCGAGGGTGGCAGGTTCAAACTCGGCCCTTGTGGAGCTGCAACAAAAAAATAGCCGGGGGTTGTGGCAGGCGCCTGTAGTCCCAGTTAACTCTGGAGGCTGAGACAAGAGAATTGCCTAAGCCCAGGAGCTGCAGGTTGCTGTGAGCTGTGAAACCATTGCACTCTACCAAGGGCGACAAAGTGAGACTCTGTAGACTCTGTCTCTAAAAAAACAAACAAACAAAAATATTCCATTGTATAGATATGTATAACACATTCATTTGTTCTATATTTTGGCTATTATGAATAGTGTTGCTACGAACATTCATGTACAAGGATTTCTTTGAAGATCTGGGGGGGTTGTTTTTTGTTTTTTGGAATTTAATTCTCAATTCACCTTTTATTAGTCATGAATTTGGGCATATAAACAACATCTCTGCCTCTAAATTTCTCCATGTATGAAATGGAAATATAAATTCTTTTTTTTTAATTAAATCATAGCTTCATATACATTAATGCAATCGTGGGGTACAATGTGCTAGTTTTATATACAATTAGAAATATTTTCATCAAACTGGTTAACATAGCCTTCACGGCATTTTTCTTAGTGGGTAGATAGCTATGGAATGAAAAACAAAAACAAAAACAAACCCCAACACATGAAATACAATCCTGATTTTTTTACTACCAGATTCAATAAACATGAAATTAATGTCGGTTTTTGTACTAGCAGCAGCACAGTAACACTTCACATCCTTGCACAATTCCCTACACAACACTGTGCCCTGCTATATAATACTTCAGTTGGAGTTCTCTTTTGAAAGATATAAAAAGAGTTCCCTGTCATTTTCAAACATCATGAAAATATTAGCTAGGGAGACTACTGCTGGAAGTGCTTAATAAATGTCAAATTTCTTAATACTTTGATTAAATGCAATCTAATTACCTGTGCAGTTGAAGTACAGGGTGTTATGCATCTCAACATCAGTGTCATTTCACCTAGAATGTAATCCAGAGACACCACATATGCAATAATTGAAAATGATGTTTAGATGAGAAGCTATAATAATTTGAGGATAATAGCAGGCACAGGAATACTATCCCCTAAAAAAAAAATGATAAGAGAATAGCAAAAAGAAAGTAAGAAGGCTCGGTGCCTGTGGCTCAATGGGCTAAGGCACCAGCCACGTACACCTGAGCTGGCGGGTTCGAATCCAGCCCGGGCCCGCCAAACAACAATGACGGCTACAACCGAAAAATGGCCGGGGCGTTGTGGCGGGCGCCTGTGGTCCCAGCTACTTGGAAGGCGGAGGCAAGGTACACTTGAGCCCAGGAATTGGAGGTTGCTGTGAGCTGTGATGCGACGGCACTCTACCCAGGGTGACTGCTTGAGGCTCTGTCTCAAAAAAAAAAAAGAAAGTAAGAAATATAGAGGCATTAACTAATGTATAACAAGAGCTGGGTGTGTGGTGGCTCACACCTGTAATCCTGGCACTCTGGGAGGCTAGGTGGGAGGATTGCTTGAGGCCACGAGTTTGAGAGCAAGAGCAAGACCCCTTCTCTACAAAAATTTAAAAAATTAGCTCCGTGGATGGCACACATCTCTAGTCCCAGCTTCTCGGGAAGCTGAGGCAGGATTGCTGGAGCCCAGGAGTTTGAGGTTACAGTGAGCTATGATAACACTGCACTCTAGCCTGGGCAACAAAGAGAGACCCTGTCTCAAAAACTAAATAAACTATAACAAGAATTAGCTCTATTATGTTTAAATGAATGCTAAGAGAGCAAAAAAGATACTTAGGGTTTGGCTTAAGAACCATTATAAAAGATTAGACCATTCATAAACACTATGTAATTTTAACTTGGTCAATGTTAATTTTTAAAGACTTAAAAACATGAATTTGTATGTTTTATTACCTTTATTGCTACTCAGATTTTTATTACTGGGTTCTTTTGTAAATTTGTGGTTAATAAGGATGGTCTAGCCCTGAAATTTTGATTCTGCTTCATAAATTAAAGATAGTTTAACCTATAGAAGAGAATCCATTAACATTCAAACTCAAGTTTGGAAAACTAAAACTTGATATGTGTTGAGATATATACATATATGTGTGTAGATACATACTTAGCATATTGCTTTGCATAGTTTTTAGAGGATACCTCATTAACCAAGTTGGAATTATCTGTATATAGTACACTGTCTGTATCTGTAATACTGTGACTCTGAAAATAGTATTCCTAACTATACCTTTGAGAAGAATAAAGTGATAAGTAATTGAAGAGAAACTAGGGAAGGTGAGAGGCAGGTGGCTGGAGATGGTTTGCTAATTACCTGATAATCAACTCTGCTTCACAAATAAAATGAGAACAAAAGCAAAATGTTCAGGCACTGAAACAGGAGGGGCAGGCATCTGCCTTTGATGGGGAAATACAACTCTGAAAATCTTCCAGTAACTAAGTTGTCTGCCATCAAGGCTGCTAGAGAGACTAAGTGAAGATGTCATCTTGGCATAGTAATACAGTACATTTACATAGCTTCCTACCAATGTCAAAATACTTCTGCCTGTTGTTTCCGGTTGCTCCTATAACAAATTATCATACTCTTAGTGGCTTAAAATGACAGAAGTTTATTCTCTTCTAGTCCTAGAGGTCAAAAATCTAAAATGATTCTTTCTGAAGGTTGTAAGGGAAAATTTGTTTGCCTTTTCTGGCTTCTACAGGCTGTCCACATTCCTTGACTTGTGGCTCTCTTCCTCTATCTTCAAAGCTAGTAATATTGGGCTAAGACTTTTTTAAGCTGCCGTATCTCTGCTTCTCTGTCTCTTCTGTCTCCCTCTTCCATTTATAAGGACCATTGTGATTACATCAAGCTCACCTGATTAATTCAGGATAATTGTCCCCAGCTGATGAGCAAACTTAATTTTATCTACAACCTTATTTCTCCTTCCTGAAACCCTGTAAAGTATGTATGGAAAATATTTCAGTATTATAGGCTCAGAGAAGTGAATTAACCTACTCAAAATATATGGATTATAAAGGCAGGATTGGTACCAGATGGAAAATCTTCTGTTTCTAATATTTTATTCTTTCTCTTCTACCATGCTACCTTTAAAAACTTAGGTAAAGATCCTAGTTTCATGAAAAAGTTGAAACAGCTTTCACAGCCAGCCAGTGAATGTGCATCTGATTACTTCAAAGGTAGGCCTTCAGGGACCACAACCATATAGATTTTTCAGGAAGGGCAATGAGGCAGATTAATCAGAAGTAGGATAGGACCCATAAGCATCTAAATCAACTGTGAACTAAGAGGTTAAAAATGAAACTAGAAGTTTATGAAAATTCTGTAAAATCTTGGCAGTCCTTTAAGTATTTCTGATCTAATTTACTCTGACAAAATTTTGAATATTATTTTCTTGCATCCACCTGTCAAAAGAGGCTGAATCTCGTCCAATTTAAACTCTGACTCAATAGCTTTGTCAGAACTTTGGCCTCATAGATATTTCCTGAATGGTAATCTTATCTAAATTTGCTTTGTTTTATATATGGTAGTATCTTAGTAAAAGTAACCTTCTTAAATTGCCCTGTTACGTATTTTTAATCACACTTTATACTATTATGTTTTATTTGTATATGTGTTTGTTTTCTCTACCAGAATAAGACCCACAAGGAAGGGTTTTGTTGTTTTGTTGGTTGGTATATTCCTATACCTAGACGAGTGCATAGTAAATAAGAGATGCTCAATATTTTTTGAATAAATAAAATAATAAAAAGGGTAATATACATACATCAGATATTAAATTGTGCTTAAGAGCATGTACATTTCTTAGTTGGATTCATCTAGCTTGCCAGCTTTGATTCTGCTGGGTTAGAGAGTATACAGTCTAGTCTTAACACATCATAAAGCCCAGTTTCTTTCTGTATTTGGTTATGACCTAAATTCTACTGCTATCTACTTCAAAACTATTCTCAGAAAGCAAACATTTTCGGTTAATTTACTTCTTCCCACCCTAACTACTACCATTCCCCTTAAGCCTGCAAATGGTAGATTGCACCTGATAAAACAGATGCTGTGTTCAAATCAAAACAAATGGAAAGTACTGTGTATTTTGGCAACCTTCCTTTCTTCCTTTGCCTATTTAAAAACAGAGCTTTTCTAGGATATAATTTCCTGTATAGTGTGGCTGATATGGCCTACTTAAAGACTTCAGTTTTGCAGTAATTGAAATGTAAACTTACTGAAGAATTAGTATGGTTTTGCAAATTTTTTCAGACCCATTCCATCTCATGACTTGAAAATAGAGTGTTTACTTCCAAGTCAAGTGTAATTGCTGCAGCTTTTCTAGGAAACCAGTGTTCTCGTTCAAAGAATGTTGGAGAAAGCAGCAATGAAAAGATTGGCTAACAGCACTTCAAAATCAAAATCACGTTTGGTTCTAAAGATTTACTGTGCTCAGGAACAAAGAACAGGGAAAACTCTGACAGATTACTCTTTAAAAGGCCTAGAAATGGTCCTCTGTTGACTTTGTTTTTCAAAGTGACCTAATTTTTGTCTTGAGTATCTAGGTGATATGAAAATGAACAAATATACCACATGCCAGTTGTCTACTAGCTTTAGGGTAGAAATAGGAGAAAAAACATACTAAAGAACTTTTCTTTATTCTCAAGAATTGTTCCCTAAGTATGTTTTGGATTAAAAATCCTTTCAATTTGATTGAAAGGTTTTAATAATTTAGAAAATTTAAAGATTAGCTTACTAATACAGATGAGGTTTTTACTGAAAATTAGTTTTGTTAGGCCACATGCTTATTTGTTTATTCTCCATTCTGATGTACTTTTAATTTAGTTTTTACTTTTATCAAAGCTGTACTTGATTATAATTTTAGAAGTCAATTAGTTTTGCAAGTTTTATTATGAAAAACAGTATTCCCCACCCTTCCATCTCTACCTCTTAACTCTTTTTTTTTTTTTGAGACAGAGCCTCAAGCTGTCACCATGGATAGAGTGCTGTGGCATCACAGCTCACAGCAACCTCCAATTCCTTGGCTCAAGCGAGTCTCCTGCCTCCGCCTCCCAAGTAGCTGGGACCGCAGGAGCCCGCCACAACGCCTGGCCATTTTTTGGTTGCAGCCATCATTGTTGTTTGGCGGGCCCAGGCTGGATTCGAACCCGCCAGCTCAGGTGTACGTGGCTGGTGCCTTAGCCTGTTGAGCCACAGGCGCCGAGCCTTAAATAAGCTGGGTTTTTTTGGGTTTTTTTTGCAGTTTTTGGCTGGGGCCAGGTTTGAACCCACCACCTCAGGCATATGGGGCCGGCGCCCTAATCCTTTGAGCCACAGGCGCCGCCCTCTACCTCTTAACTCTTGAGAGCAGTTGTTATCAAGCTTCCTAATGCTGTGACCCTTTAGTACAGTTCCTCATTGTGGTGACCCCCAACCATAAAATTATTTTCATTGCTACTTCATAACTATAATTTTGCTACTGTTATGAATCATAACGTAAATATCTGATATGCAGGATATATTTAGGCGACCCCTGTGAAAGGGTCATTTGACCCCAAAAGGGGTCGCGACCCACAGGTTGAGAACCGCTGCTTTAGAGGCTACTGCTTCCAGCTCCTTCATCTCAGTCTTTTAGCATTGATTTCCATATTCTAAATAACACACTTACTTTGCTGTTTATTAATTGTTCAGGTGGACATCAAAAGTGACTTCCTTCTGTGTAAGGTGATTTAGCAGTTACCCCGTGCCACTATACACATGCACATTACTACCCTCTACAGCTGCACAGTATCATCACAGTGCAATTTGGATCAGCTCGTGATTCAATATTTGTATTACTAGACTAAGTTAGAAAGAAGTAATAGAATGCAGAAGGTAGGGCGGCGCCTATGGCTCATTGAGTAGGGTGCCAGCCCCATATACCAAAGGTGGCGGGTTCAAACCCAGCCTCAGCCAAACTGCAAAACAGAAAAATAGCTGGGCGTTGTAGCGGGCACCTGTAGTCCCAGCTACTCGGGAGGCTGAGGCAAGAGAATCATCTAAGCCCAGGAGTTGGAGGTTGCTGTGAGCTGTGTGATGCCACAGCACTCTACCTAGGGCGATTAAGTAAGACTCTGTCTCTACAAAAAACAAAGAATGTAGAAGGTAAAGAGCATCTGAAACCAGGTTGCTTATATTATCCCAGCTCTTCCCATTACTAACTGTACATTTGACCTTTCTGTGCCTCAGTTTTCTTATTGGTAAGTAGTATTTAGCTCCTCAAATGGTCGTGAGGACTATATGAGTTCATGAACATAAAGCTTTTAAATCAGTATCTGACACTGAACAGTGTCTGTTACAGAATCCCTGTTGTTATGTAAAGACTATTTGCAGCTGATCTCTCCCCTGTCTTATCATGACTATCTCTTCCCTGGTTTTATCCATTATTTTGTTGTTGTTGTTTTGATTTGTTTGGTATTCTCTGTTCTTTTTCCATATTCATACCCCACCTCTGCCACTGCTATGTACATTTCTTTCCAATTCATTCGTGTATGTTAGATGTCCTGAACTGGCTCTCTTGTTTTGGATTCTCTGATGTCTTCATTACCTGTCTTCCTCTTTCATATTTCACCTGCCTCATTTTGATGAAATCCATCCTTCTTGAGATGGCCATACTGAGAGGTAAATTTTGTGAGATGCTATGCTGAAAATCATTTTCTTAGAATTTTAAAGGCTTTTCTCCAGCGTCTTTAATTTTTGAGTGTTGCTGTTGAGAAACCTGAATCCCTGAATCCATTCTAATTCTCACCTGTTTCTCCCCTCCTCCCCATTCAGGAAGTTGTGTGATACTTCTTAATCCCCTGTTGTTTTAAAATTTCATGATAATGTGTTTTGGCATGAGTCAGTTATAATCCGTTTTGCTAAACCCTCAGTATTTTTTAATCTGGGAATCCTATGTCAGTTGGAAAATTTGGTTAAAATTATTTCTTTAAGGATATTCTCCACTCCATTTTCACTGTTTTGTCTGGATATCCTTTAATTCAGTTATAAAGCACTTGGTCTGGTTCTCTCATTTTCACATCTTTTTCCTTCTCATTCTCTTCTCTTTTGTTCTACTTTCTCATAGAGTTTCTCATTTTATCTTCTAATCCTTCAGGTGATCTTTTAATTTCTGCTCCTATTCTAAGAAGTCTTTTTACTATGTGAACATTCCTTTGTCTATAGCATCATGTTCTTATTTTATGTTTAAAATTTCTTCTCCTCCTGGGTGCAGGACACAACTACAGCAGAGATTTTACCTAACAAATGTAAACATTGTAACCTAATTATTTGTACCCTCATATTAATCTGAAAAAAAAATTCTTCTCTTTTTTATGAGACTATACCTCTATTTTGGACATGTTCTTTCTGTATAGTCTTTTTTTTTAGTCAGAATCTCAAGCTGTCACCCTGGGTAGAGTGCCATGGCATCATAGCTGATAGCAACTTCCAATTCGGGCCTAAGTGATCCTCTTGCCTCAGTTTTCCTATTTTTTAGTAGAGACAGAGTCCTACTTATGCTCAGGCTGGTCTTGAACTCGTGAACTCAAGAATTCCACCCGCCTCGGCCTCCCAGAGTGCTAGGATTGCAGGTGTGAGCACCGTGCCTGGCTTTCTGTATAGACTTTGCTTTGAATTCTGTTTTTTATTTTTTTCAGCCTCAGTTTCTCATGAGTAACTTCCTCAAATGTTGGATGATTCTTGATTCTCTGCTCATTTTGTGTTTGTTTTTTGCAGTTTCTGGCCGGGGCTAGGTTTGAACCCACCACCTCTGGTATGTGGGGCTGACGCCCTACTCACTGAGCCATAGGCGCCGCGGATTCTCTGCTCATTTTTAAGTGTTACATTGAAAGCTGATTAGAGCTCTGTGCCTATGAATGGGCTTATGGAATGTGATCTTTGCTGCAGGGTGCTCTGACCCAAGGACGTCCAACCTTGGTCCACATGGGCCATGTGCTGATTTTGTGAGGACTTTTTTTTGCTTATCTGTGATGTCTGATATCACGAAAATTATTCATGGACTTTTTTTATTTTGGTAATTAGCTTTCTTTGGTGTTTGTGTATTTAATATGTGGCCCAAGACAACTCTTATTCTCCCAAAGTGCAGCAGAGAAAAAAGATGGATACCCTTGGACTAGACCATTAAGTTCTTAGGGCTTCCATAAAGATGCACCACAAACTGTAGCTTAAAACAATAGGCAGTTATTGACTCACACGTTCTGGAGGCTAGAAGTCCATAATTAAGATGTCAGCAGGGCCATGCTCCCTCTGAAATCTGCTGAGGAGACCCCTTCCTTGCTGGTTCCTAGCTTGATGGTTGTCAGTACTTCAGCCTACCTCCACTTCACACAGCGTTCTTCATTTGTGTCCCCGTGCCTTTGTTTTCTGTGTGTGTCTTTTCTTCTTACAAATTACACCAGTCATACTGGATTGAGGGCCCATCCTACTCCCTAACTTCATTTTAACTAGTTACATCATCAGTGGCCCTATTTCCAAATAAGGTCACATTCTGAGGTCCTGTGGTTTAGGACCCTGTGTTAATCTGCTTTGTGTTGCCATAGAAAAATACCACAGACTAGGGGACTTTAGCAACAGAAATCATTTTCTCACAATTCTGGAGGCTGGCAGTCCAGACAGGGTGCCGTCAGGGTTGATTTCTGGCAAGGCCTCTCTCCTGCCTTGTAAGATAGTCTTTCCTCCCTGGTTATGTGGAGGAAAAGAGCCTTCCCTTTCCCGTTCATGAAAGGACCCCAGCCCTATGAGATTAGGGCCCTCATGCTTAGGACCTCACTTAACCATAATTGCCTCTTGAAAGGTCCTTAACCCCAGACATTGTGAGTTGTAGCTTCAACCTATGAATTTTGGGGACACATAATTCAGTCCATAGAAAACTTTTAACATAACCTTTTTTGTGGGATACCATTCAATCCCTAAGAGCCATTTCCTTGGAAAATTATCAATGTCTATATCTTTAGGCATTTTCTCTTGTGCCAGTCAGACTATTCAGAGAAGACTCTTCCATTTCAAAAGGTACATAGTTCTCAGCACCCTAGTCGAAGAAGAAGGCTTGGGGGCTCTCAACATTCAATTTGTAAACTTTTACTTAATCTGTATTAGCTGCTCTCTTAACTGTGTCAGAGGGTTGCAAATCCAGAGTCCTTCAGACTCATCCTACACAGAGAATAACCATCGGGGTTCCCCTGTGCAAGGGACATTGCCAGGCTACTGGGGTAGGAGGGCCTCTGTGGGCCTTCCTGCTCTGTAAGCTGACATACAGCCATCCTTCCTAGTTTTTCCCACTGCTAGCTTACTATTCCTTTTCTCAGGTCTCCCAAATCAGTTATCACCTGTTTCCTTCTTGACTCTCCCTAAAATAATTTTTTTTCAGAGACTGAGTCTGGTGCTGTCACCCTGGGTAGAGTGCTATGATGTCATTGTAGGTCACAGCAACCTCAAATTCCTGGGTTCAAGCAATCCTCTTGCCTCAGCCTCCCAAGTAGCTGGGACTTCGGCCAAATGCCTGGCTAACTTTTTCTATTTTTAGTAGAGACAGGGTCTCATTCTTGCTCAGACTGGTCTCGAACTCCTGAACTCAAGCAATCCCAGAGGGCTAGGATTACAGGCATGCACCACCGTGCCCTGGCCCCTGGCTCCAAAATTTTGATGCTCTTTTTTCTCTTCTGTATTCTTTTGGACGTACGCCTTTTTATAATACAAAATCACTTCGCTATTGTATACTATTGATTTGCAGAGGGAGTAGAATTAAATGTATGTGTTCAATCTACTATTTTTTTTTTTTTGCAGTTTTTGGCGGGGGCTGAGTTTGAACCCACCACCTTGGCATATGGGGCTGGCACCCTACTCCTTTGAGCCACAGGCGCCACCCTCATTCTACCCAGATTTCCAAATTGATTTTGTGAGTGGGATATTATAGTTGAATTATTCTGTGATATAAAATAAGACTTATTATCATAAACATTTTTTTTTTATAGACAGAGTCTTACTTTGTCGCCCTCGGTGGAGTGCTCATTAAAATTTTTTTTAAAAAAATTGTTCATATGGGAGATAGAGTTGTTTTTTTTTTTTTTTTTTTTTGCAAGGTGAATGAATGTATCAGTGAACGAACACAGTCCCCTCCGGGGCAAAGTGAATGAATGCATCAATGAATGGACACAGTCCATTCATGGAATTGAGGCCCAGGAAATTCACATGAAACTGACCTAGGCATA